>JAQSVH010000010.1:27952858-27979680 GCA_029448705.1 Adansonia digitata | reverse complement strand
GATCCATTTAAAGATAATACAAGCAAGATGAAATGGCAACTTAAGCAAAAAATTTATGCTGTCTTGATGATAGCTTTAATTTAATTTGTTGGTTTAGAAAAACATCCATGAAACTCACCTTATATGGACTTGGAGTCGATCATTCTTTCGCACCCTCTGATTCAAAAGAGAAAGTAATAAAGAAATGGATGAAGCAGTTCAAATTGTTAGAAATTTATATTAGAACATACGGGGATTAATACAATGTTCTTTCATAAACTCTTTTACAATGAAACGAATGAGGCTAAGGGATTTAAATATCAGCAGCATCCCTATGTCACAGTCATTATTTTGCAATTTAGATTTTTTTTTTTACAATCGATGTTTAGCGTAATTGATTACGATAACATTCATTATATTCATAATTATAATAAATAAGATAAATCGAAAATACATCTAAATAAAACAGAAGCATCTACAACTTTCATATATTGAATTATTGAAAATCAAAGTGACAATACGCTTTCCATTTAGAAAAACAAGGAAGAACTAAAAAGGAAGGCAAAATCAGAATTACGCGGAAGGAACAATAGGTAAGCATTAAGCAGCCGCGGCAGTATATTCCTTGCCAACGACAACGTCGTTTACTTTTTATTTCTTTTTATGACAGAAAACTGAGTTGAGTATTTGATTCAAAGCCTTTAAACTAGAGGAAATTTGACATGAACGCACATTGCATCTTCCATGAATTTTGAAAATCTAATATCAATTTCGAACTTTGTTTGAGAAATTTTAGCCCAATAATTTCACCAGAGGTGGGAATTTGAATGCAAGGTCGGATAATTTCAGGTAAAAATAAAATTTTGAATTATTTTATGTTTGGATCATTTTGATTTGATATTAAAATTATTCGAGCTTAGAGATTTTAGATCAAATTATTAAGTTTTAAAGTTTTAAAGTTAAAGAAATGAAATGCATATTCTTAAGCTCCGAAAAACATTAGCTTTCCCCTTTGTTTATCTTTATAGTTCCTTTAAATTTTTGGTTTCTTTGCTTTATCATCTAACATATTGGAGATCTTTTTATTTGATAAAAAAATTAAAATCAATTTAATTTCAAATTAATGTTTTCGAATCATTCAAGTTTTTATTATTTTGAATTTGAGTTAATTTAATATTACGCCGAATTTAAGATAAACGGTTTAAATAATTGAATTTTCATACTGAAATTAAAGTTAAATCAAATTCAAATTTAATGAGTTAGGTAAAATTTTCTATTGAAATTAACTTTAGCAGCATTAATTTCAGTTACATAAACATTGGTAAAATAAAACAAAAGGCAGTAAAAACAATGGTAAAAATTATATTTATATGCGCTTTATTGTACACTCTTATATTAAATTTAAAATCCAAGTCTCTTCTTTTACAAAAGTAATTCTAAGAGCTACAGAATTCTTTTTTTCTTCATTTTATGTATTCACTTAATTTGTTAATCAACAAAAAATATATATTTCAAGAAGCATTAATATGAAATTAAATTAGGGAAACAAAAGAAAAAAAATCTTCTTTTCCCTCGATCTATATCCAGCTTTATTTGTTTTCTACAGTGGTTACAATATTGAAGCCAGAAATTAAAAAATTTGACGTTTAGAGTAGCATAAGATGATATGAATATAATATAAAAAAAATAATTAAAATAAGACATGAATATATAAATATCTCAAAATTTATATAATACGAATTATTAACGTAATAAAATTTATGTAAATATAAAATACCTTAAACTCGATTATAACATGACCAAATACGTGAATATGATGCAGATACATATTGTTAGGTTCTTCCTTGTAGGATGCCAGTTTATGTTTATCTGTCTGCCTCCACCTTTTCCAATTTATATCATTCCCAACTGCTGCTAACCCTTTTGATTCATCTTCCTTGACCAAGCAGTTTGCCTTTAAAACCTAGGGAAGTGAAAGATATACAATAGTATTGTTAATTGCTAAATTCGTTTTTCATACATCATCAGTCGAGTTTTTTTTAACCTCTGTAATCGAGATTCAAGTATTGTTATATGTATATTTATATAGGGGAAAGGATTGACTTACTAGATATCATTTATTAAAGGTGGCTACATGAATCAGTTAAGATAAACTTCGGGTTCATTGATATATGTACTTTTAAGTTTACCTTAAAAGGGCATTGCATGTAGCAATTTTTTAATCCCAATGATGAAATATAAACACTTTCCAACATGGGATAATTTGTATAACGAGTATAACAATCTATGTTGCTTTGGCTCTTCTTTTTTTTCTTAAGTTCTCTTATTCGACAAATATTTGGACTGAGATATCGAGATGTGACCCTTTAAGGATTCTTCAAATATAAAAAAAAACTTTAAAAAAAAAAGTGAACAATGCCTGTGTTGGACACATGTCCGACACTTACACCCAAGTCAAAGTAACATAGATAACCTTGGTGCGAAGTAAGGAGCTACGTACCTCAGTTTTAGCATGCACAGAATGTTCTGAATCAATGGAGGAAGTCATAGGTAGCTTGGGACAATCTTCGACTTCTAGAGAACTCAAATACGGAATTACAAAATGTTAACCCTGAGGGCAGAAAGTGTTGAGCCTTGGCAATCGGAGGAGGTCAAACATCTATAACATTGGAAGCACAATTACCTTCTCTTCCATGGCACCACCTTCTTGATAATCATCATCTTTATCTTCAAAAAACACTTGCTCTAATTCAGAAGCACCATCTAGCATGATTTTTTCTAGTTTTGGGACAGCAAAACTAACATGAAAGAGACTTATCAACTTGTTGCAACTTCGGATCTTGATTTCATGCAGTGAACAGAAGCATGTAGCTAGAAAATGACCCTCTGATGATGACATCCGATCTCTTTCATTGCTATCATCTTTGGCAACAATTTGCTCCAAATCATCACATTCCCAAATCCTCAGATGCTTTAGTTGTGGCAGATTTCGAGCAATGGAGGGTCTGAAAATGTGTTTCAATCTCTTACAATTGGACAGCTCCAAAGTAGTGAGATATTTCAGACGTACATTCTCGTACAAACCAAAACGATAATTAGGATCCCTCAAAATTGAGCAATAACATTTGAGTTCTTGGCCTGTAGTTGGAAGAGGAAGACCCTTGAGCTGAAATACCTCTTCAACTCCACAATGGTTGAATTTTACTTCTCTCTAATTTAGGAAGTGTTCTCCCTGAGTTTTAGACAGTTAATCCTTGTTCTTTTCATCTAGAAGACTTAACTTCTGTATAAACAATATTCCATTTCATTTTATCAGTAAGCAATACTAAATTATTGAAAGCCTGCACTTGCAATCTCAACTCTCACATTGCCAGACCCTTCATCCCTTTTTCAGACATTTTCTTACAATGAAAAGAAACAAGAAACTTATAATGTAATGAAGTCAAAATGACGGTTGATTGATTGCAATTCTAATTAATGGTAGAAAATTTTACTAAACACGAACTTTTCCCATCATCAACATCGTCAGTAACAGCAGCATCAAGAAAAGTGACTAGGGTGTTCACCTGCGTACGAGACTCCATCAAGCTATTTGCATCAACAGTGAAAAACGTGGTCATGTTGGGGCTGTCTTCTACTATTGCAGTGACATCCCATGATGGGAACATAAAATGATAACCCAATGGGTTGAAGCTGACAAGACTTGGTAGTTGTAGGAGTTCCAATCTCCGGATCTTCGGAAGCACCATATCCTCTTCATCTACACTGCTTGCTTCATTTTCATGTCCGAATAAATGCTCTAATTCAGACGACCCTTCTACTTTGAATTCTTCAAGTTTCGGAAGACTCCGAGCAGCATTTACAGGAAAGACACATTTCAATTTGTCGCAGTTGTTGATCAATATTTTGGTCAGGTTAGGGAATCTTAGCGGTTGTAGATGACCCTGTGAAGATGATAATGAAGTTTGATCCTTGGCAATAATTGTTCCAGCTCCTCACATCCTTGCAAACTTAGATCTTTCAATTGCAGAAAGTTTGGAGCAAACATTGGCGTGAAGATATGTCTCAGTCTCTTACAATCAACGATTTCCAGATGAGTAAGGTTTTGAAGGGTTGCAATTTGTTTGGGACCTTTCCATATCACTTGCAACTCTTGTACACCCTTCAGTCGTAGATTCTGCAGACTCGAGAGGAAAAATCTGCCTTCAAGTTGAAACAACTGTAAACAGTTCCCAACTGTTAAATACTCCATATCGATTGGCCTGTGTCTCCCCTGGAAACTAACTCTGTTGCATCGTTGACAGTTATTTCCAACTTTCGAGAGCCATAATTTCTGTCAATTAAACCTCCAATTAGATCAGATAGTTTAATGTAGTTTGATATCAGAATCTTAATGTGTTACATACTGAAGGCAGGGTACCATTAAAAAAAATTGCAATTCCTTAGATAATGCGTACGGTTAGAGTAAAAACCAAAAGTCATGATTATCTGCTTCTTGGATATCAAAACAAAATCAAAAGCAAAGGAGAAACTCTGGATTGACAAGTTGCAATTCCTCTGATAAGGCCAGATAATAGGTCCGAGAAAGATTAGGGCCTATAACAAGAGCTTGACCCAAATCGGTGCATTAGAGTAGAAAATCATGACTTTTGAGCCTAAAAGAAGGGGTTTGAACCAGCTAATTGGAGAGAGTTCTATCGCCTATCAGGACCAAGAACATAAAACATATTCAATTACAACATAGAAATACCTTAATTTGAGCCTTCATCATGTCTTCAAAAATAACAGGTGCCAACAGGGGGCATTCCTCAACTTCTAACACTTCCAAAGATGGGCGCAAAATAACACAGTTTGCTGAAAAGAAACTGCTCAAGTTTGTTAAATTCTTAAGCATCAAAAACTGTAGCCGAGGTAGAGAAATGTCCTTGCTATCCATTTTTTTTCCAAGGCTGAAAACTGTTTTCAACTCAGTAGAATTGGTGATGTTAATTTCTGAGTTGTGGAAAATCTGGGGCCATCGAGATCAGAAAGACATATTCCAAACTATCACAAGAAGAGATCTTCAGAGTCGTTAATTTTGGCAGGCACAGAGGATAGGAATCAGAGTCAGTTGTTCCTACGATAACATGCTTCAGTCCAGGGCAGTCATGTATTGCAAGTGTTTCAAGTTGCAAAAGACCTTGAGCAAGCACTGGAGAGAGTAAAAATCTCAGTTTATTGCAACTCTTTATTGTAACAACCTTCAGACCTTGAAGGCTTACACGATCAATAGGCCCTTCAAAAAGGCAGCTCAAGTTAGGTAATAAATCCAGCTCTAAGTTACTCAAATTTGAAAGTAGAAAGGACTGATTTTCTTGCTCAGTATGTAGAAGGCTATCCAACTGAAATACTGCTAGCAACTTTGGATAGTTCATGAGAATAACTTCTTCCAAACTTTTTACCACTGGAACTGTAGAGATCATAGTAGCACAACCTTCTGCAGTAAACTTTTCTAATTTATGCAGAAACCCTTTTGTATGCACACCGGTATGTAGCTCTTCAAAACAAATCATTTCTCCCATGTATAATTCTACCAAATTAACTAACACGATAGCCGGAACCTCCTGCTTTGCTGTATGAATGAGGCATTTAATGTTCCTGCAACGTCTAAGCCGGAGAAAAGTCAAGTTATTTAAACCCGTTGATCCAAGCTTGAAACAAAATGTCGGTGACGGATGATAGTATCCAAATCAAGGTATTCTACAATACAAAACAGTTCCTTAAAGGCACTTAAAGAAAATTTTGAAACTTTCAAGCTTCTTGATCTTGGGACCGGGTAGTCAAAACATTGATTTATGGCTATCTTGTATCTTTGTAGTTTAGGGAAGACAAAACCTTTTGGAAGACATAAGGAACTAGCCTTCATTGTTAGTGCCGTTATGGGACAATGAATTCAGCTCTGATAAGCTAGCAGTGGTTGCCTCCACACCTCTTCGTCCAATGGCCCATTGGCTGAAGCTGAAATCACCAATATATAGCTCTTCTAGTTTGGATAGCCTTCGTATCAAATTCGGTGGACTCAACCAGTGCCCATCACCATAAGACAAATCTAGCAATCTTAAATTATTCAGTTCCCCTAACTCAGCTGGTATCTTTTCAAGATAACAACCGCTGAAGTCAAGAATCTCAAGTGTCTTGAGCTTTCCCAAAGATGAGACGTCCTTGAGTTTTGATCCCACTAGGCACAGAATTTTCAGGTTTGTCAAGAATTGAAGTCCTTCCAGTGATGTCATTAACCCAACTGAAAGTGCTAATACTTTGAGGCTTTCCATCCTTTTAAAAGAACTGGAAAGTCCCACCAAATAATTCCCACTCAAAAATAAAGTTTCCAGTTTCGGGCATGACAAATCCTCAGGAAGATATTTTATTTCGTTCTCCATCAAGGAGATTGTTGTACAACATTTCAAGTTTTTAGAATGTGGCCATTCCTTTAACCCATGGCCTACTTTTATCATCAACCTGTTCTCTCCTTCTGATACTATCCGGTGAGCAAAATCGTGAACTAGTCATGCATTTTCACTGTATCTGCATTGCCGGTGTCCAGCAGCAAGCCAGCATATTGGAGATTGGTTAATAGTACTCTTGTTTCTCTCCTCGCGTCTTCAATGAAGTCAACATCTTGGAATAGGCCTTGTACAATTGCATATCTAGTCAAGAACTCCACACTAATTTCATAATCTTCAGGGAAATGGGAACACAATAAGAAAATCGACTTAATTTTTCTTCCCTTCAAGTAATCATAACTGAACTTAAGACATCCATAAATGTCTTCACAGAAATCTTGGTTCTCTACAGGTTGGGAGCTACTCAGTTGTTGATTTGCCACTGTCCAGTCATCAAGATCTTTTTCTCTAAGAGCCCTGGCAATAGTTACAATTGCAAGAGGCAAACCCTTGCATTCTCTTGCAACTTTTTGCGCTACGTCTTCAAATTCAGCATAGTCAGAGACATCATCTAGACCAGCATTGTGTTTGAACAAGGTCCATGCTTCATCATTGGATAAAACATCTAATCGAATCTTCTTCTGGCTTCTCATTCTGGTACATACATGTTGAAGTCGTGTTGTCAAAAGAACTTTGCAGCCCTTGTGATTATCGCCAAATCGAATTCCTATATCTGCCAAGTTGAATTCCTTCCAAACATCATCAAGGATTACAAGGATCTTCTTCACTTCCTGCAGTCTATGCCATAACTGAGCTGCTCTTCCTTCTTCTGTTTCCTTTTCAAATCGTAAATCTAATAAGTCTGCGATTCAACCTCGAATGTTTCTGTTGTTGGGAGTCTGAGAGAAAATAGCAATAACAACTTGATCAAAAGCTTCAATACTGTGGCTTTCCTTGCAACTTTTTTCGCCAAGGTTGTCTTGCCTACACCGGCCATCCCATACAGTCCAATCAAGCTCACATCGTCGTCTTTCAAGGCCTCCATAATCTGATTGAAAGCTTTCTTTGAGATTTTGATGGCCTAAAATCCTTTGATGGTAAGAATTCTATGACAGGAAGTGTAGCATGGTGTCCCATTCGTTGAAATTTACAAGTCTCCTGAAGTTTAACAGCAATGAGCTTCTTCTTTGCTACTTTCTTACTTAACTGATAGCGCCAACGCAAATTAGGACACCAATTAAAACACCTTTGATTTTCATCAATTTCAGTCTCCAGGATCTTCACATCTTCCAGAACCTCGTTTGCCTCTGTTAGCCAATCCTTCACATCCTTCTCAATTTCTTCGGCTTGCCTGACAGCTTTGTTGACATCATTTTGCAAACGTCCTTGTGCAACTGTAAACTTTTCAATCTCTTTGTGGAGCTCTTCAACGTTACTGGCAAAACGAAACACATAACCAAGATGACGAATTGCCGGTACCACCAGGTATTCTGTAATCTTAGAAGCCACAGATAGACCAGTATCAGCCATCCCTGCCAATATGAGATTTTAAAAGACACGTCTAGTTAGTACATGGAAATGGAATATCATTGACAAATCAACAAAAACTGAAGAAGAAATTATGAAAACTTTGCTAAGTACCTGAACTCTAAGCAGAAAGCAATGCCCGTCTGAAACTGCACACAACAGGTGATCAAATCACTGATAAATCAAATTGATATCTAGAAGGAGAACGAAAACGGAGCCTTTCAGGTTTAATCACTATATATGTATCTGCAAAATAATTAAGATAAAGAGTTATGTTTTAAAAAGAAAAAGAAATATATACAAATTGCCCTAGCATATAGAAAAAAGGCCTTTTCTTTTTGCATTTTTTGCTATCCAAATAGACAAGAATATGCACGGACAATGTTACACGGAATGGATATGTTCAATTTTTCCAAGATTTTCATGTATCTAGAGGGTCTTTGGAGTATCATATTCTCATACTGATATCCAGATATGCATCTGATACGGATATTTCAAAAAAAATTAAGAGTCAGAGCAAGCATACTGCTCACACAACAAAATTAGATTTAAACGTTAATATAAAGATAAGTACTACCACAATGATACTCTTATAACAGTCCCAAAAAGGGAAAAAAATTATATTACCCAGACTCCTTATTTTCTCTAAAGCACCTATGTCCCATAAATATTCGGACATAGATATGGTACGATCTTTCAAATATGAAAAAATTTAGTAAAACTTTAATATTACCCATATCCCACACTCACTCCAAATCCGCGTAATATAGCTTGTTTATCTACACATGCTACTAACTAGTTCCCTAAAACAAGAACCAACAACTTCATTCGGAATTAAAAACAATTACAAGTTATTTACATACTATTGTTTGAATTCTTTCAGATTATTTAGAACCAATATGTAAAAGTAAGTATTTATTAAACTACTAATTCGAGCAGGTACTAATCCTCGGAATTTCTGGTAAGAACACTTGATAAATGACAAACTAACAACGCATATAAAGGGGATCATCAACGATCAGATTCTCTGAACTTACCTCATTTGAATTTTTCATTAATTCTTTTTATTGCTTTAAATGCTGTGTTGATAGATTGAAGCAACTAGAGGACCCTCTCCGTCATCCAGAGAACAAGATCTGAAAGCCAAAAGCCAAAAGGAAAATGAAAATCTTAACATTTTTCCTGCTAATTATTGTTGAAACTCTTGCCAAAGAGGGTATTCGGATGAATATAAAAGGGTCAACCTTCAACTTGCATATTAAAATATATTCAATTATTGGAACAAAGTCAAAAACTAAGCATTCTGTGATCTGTCTATGAAAATTCCTTATTCTTTTTCTAAAAAATAATTGATAAAACCAGTTGACTATTTGGTTCAAAGTTTTAAACAAAAGAAAATGTTCACATGCATCTACATTCATCTTCATCCGGTTTTCAGCACCCACATTAATTTCACGCTTTGCTTAAGAAATCTTAGCCCAATCTCAACCATGGGCTAGGTCAGGCTGGACCTTGATGGTTTTGATTTTTATTTTCAAGTATATGACTAAATTTTTTCACATGGTTAATACTTAACCCGATGATTATTGCATGGAAAAAAATTAATTTTTTTATTATTAAACACTTTTTGACCCATAAATGATAAAATGATCAAACAAATTTATATTTATATCTTACGTATGATATTAAACTTGTTAAAATGGTTAAACCTACCATAACTACAATCTCAAAGGGACTGGTGCATCAACTTTCTTTCAGTCCATTGTTTCAGTTAGTGGAATAATGGATAATACTTTGCCAAACAAATATCATTAGTGAACTTCCAAAAATGTATTTTTGTTTAAACTACAAAAATTGGTTTTTCATCTCATTACAATGACAACCTTGTATAAGGTCAACACAGAATCCCTGATGCGTGAACTGCAGTCTGATGGATGCACCAATGCTGGATCTATAAAACAAGTGAGGCAATAAGGTTTGCTTAAACGAGCTGCTTACATCAATTTTCATCTGCGACAATGGCTTCTCTGGGTAATAGAATCAACAAGCTATGTTATCCAACAATCTTTTGGCCTGGAAGCATACTATCTAACTCTCTTCCCCTCTAAGGGTGTTGAATGTTTCCCCATAAATAAATGATGGTCCAAATTCGTAACTGCATCAGATTTCCGGTTCGCAACCTCAACTAAGTATCCGAAGATTTCTCGATGGCATCAGAAATGTCAGATTTCGGTTCCTGATCTCTCTTTCCACTCCAGAGTATAATCTGTTCATCCTTGAACAAAATTGGTACACAAGGAACCAAGTCCTGCATTTCCAGGAAAAAGAAACAAAACCCTGGAAATTAGTATTGAATTAAAGAACACTAAATTTTCTCGTAAAAAACTTGCAAGTACCAGAAACTAAAGGCGACAAAATAAAACCAAATCTGAAATAATCTGACTCAAACCCATCCGAATCCGCCCGATTACCATTGCTACCAGAAATAATGAGAAATAGGAGTCACATACCCTTAACTTCACACCTATCCGTTTGCAGTCGCTGGTACCAACATGGGTGCAGTCTAGTCTAACTACCTCTTCAGTCTGGAAGGCCTCCCGGACCCTGGCCACTACATTAACGTACACTCCATTCCTTGCTGAACATAAAATTGCACCATTAGTATTTACTTGAATGATCCATTTAATATTATATCAAAGATTTCGCTCACAAGTGTTCTAAGAGCACTTTTTAAAGTCTAACACATTTCTGGATATTAGCATGGATATGATCCTTCAAGGACCATTCAAATATATGGAAAAACTTAAAAAAAAAAAAAATGAACAAACCCGTGTCAAACACACACCCACATACAACGCTCGCACTTGAGTCCAAGTAAAATAGCTATATATAGTAATACCTTCACCCAATACATTGAAAATGATTAATAAAGTCATCAACTATTACATTTAATACAATGCCATTACTATAAATAGTATATTAACTAACCTTAAAGAATGCCCTCATTAGCAAAATCCTATCATCAATCACCTGCTTTAAGTCATCATTACCACATCAAGACCAAGCTAAAATTCTCTCTAGGCAGATGACTTACTAAGTTTCATAAGAGCAGGAGACTGGAGTCCTCTGTTTCTCATTTCCTTGGTTTCTTCAAATGTCAGGCCATCAGCAACATTCTTTGCAAGCTTCGGATATATAGGAGCGTAAGGCTTCCATAGCATAAGAGGTATAACTGGCCGGTTCTTGGGATCATAGTTTCGACCCCGATATAAAATAAGGACATTTATGTGGCGGTAGATGATCTTCCCCCCCGATTTTTCCTATAAAAAATATTACCATCTAGATCAGCTAATAATGATAATAATCAGAAAATTCCAAAAAAGAACAAAAACACAACGTCAAACTCATGGAGACTGTTTTTAGTTCAAACCTCAAGGTGGAAGCAGACATTATCCATGTCAAGAGTTGGCACTCCCAAGCACTTGATCCTTACAGCTTCAGCTCTCTTCCAATGATTGTGAACGTCATCCAACATGTTGTGAGTGACCCCATTCTTCCCTACCATAAAAGAACCAAACCGTCTCTAAATCCAACCATTCAATTCAACCTATGTTACACAGACTCTGATGTCCTGTATCCAAAACACAAGTATACTATTTTTTTACAAGTTTTTCATATATTTAGAAGGTGGAAACCTACTATCGTATCTGAAAAGCATACTTTAAAAGGAAAAATGAAAAGTTGGACAGCATAAAAGTTCTTCCCTATCACAAACATGTTGTAAGAGACCCATTCTTCCCTGTCACAAAAGAACTAAACCTTCCTTAAATCCAAACCTTCCATTCAACTTATGTTACTTGGACTCCGATGTTATGTATCCAGAACACAAGTATACCAAAAAGGCCGAAACTTCCTATCATATCTGACAACTATACTCCAAAATGAAAAATGAAAAATTGGATCAACATAAAAGTTCCAACAACAAATAAGAGATAGCCTAATGCAGGTAAATATAGAAGAAACACTTGCCACCTACTTGACATGAAACTCCAACCTACAGTTATATGGATTCATAAGGAACTATTAATTAAATGAAGCTTATTGTTCTGTCAATCCAGCAAAGTTGTTAACTTAACTATATCCATGTAAAAACATCAATATAAATCAACATCTTTTTTTAATCAAAATGAAAAAACAGCCCTTCAATTAAAAAAGAGGTCAAAAAACAAAATTACCCAGATTGATTTGCCTTGCAGAATCACTATGCCGATATTTTTCAACCAGTTCGCCAACTTCCTCCTCTGTAAGCGGGTCCCCAAGAGTACGTATCCTCTCCTCCTCGACCCGAAAGCTATCAACTTCATCTCGGACCGGCGCTGAAGTCCCCGTCCATTCCCTATCAAGCTTGCCAGGTCCAAATGGAGAAAACCTCTTAGGCTCTCGGAATCCAATGGGCTCGAGACTCGGATCGGTTTCAGAGTAGGAGTATCTGAAGTCAAATGGGAGGTTCGACTTGATAGGAGGAGGAGGGGTCCGATTGGAGGTCGGGTCAGGTGGCTTTGGTTTGGGTTTTGGAGTTTTAGGGGGTTTGGAAATAGGGGAAAATGGAGGGTCGTATGTGGTTTTGGATATAGAGTGGGAGAAGAAGTAAGAGAGGGCGGAGTTTGGCGGGTTTGATAGTGGACGTGAAAGGAGTTTTTGCATTGTTCTGAAAGAGGAAAAATTGGCTGCTAGTGGCATTCCAGGAGAAATGGGAAACTTGAACTTCAAGAGGAAGAGGGTGATTTTTAAAACTAACAATTCAAAAAGGGGTATATTAGTAATTAGAAATAGTTCATTATTTGTTGTCTTTTTTACTTGGTGCCCCCATTAGTTTTGGAACTTCACATTTCCGTCCCTTGCTAATTGCTAGGTGTTTTTGACTTTTCCCCCGGTGATCAATTTGCAGCGTCAAGCTCTTCCATTGATTAATTCATGGGTAAGAATTTATATTATTCAGACTCGAACGAATGTCGAATACAAAGAAGGGATTAGCACAAATATATTTAATAGTTTTATAAAGGTTTTTTTATATATTCAAAAATTTATACCTTATAATAATATCTGAATATATGTAAAACACAAGTGACAAACATAGATACTTTAAGAAAAACGAAGATTCAGAATAACATATCTAAACATTGTTTAAAGGCTGCAAGATTGAACATTAAACTTGTTTGATTTAAGGGAACTGCAAGTTGTGACTACGGGAAAAACCAAAAGCTAAAATGAATTTAGAAACATTACACCAAACGACGGCAAAAAACAGTTCTTCCATTCAATAGTTACAACACATTTTATCACAGGCAATTTTGCAAACATCAACTAAGTGCAAAACTTTGTAAACTGAAAAACCAAAAATTAATAGAATCAATTTATGTTACTCCGACTCTTCAGTTTCCTTAAAGAACTTGTGTCCCACACCCATGTCTGACACATATGTAGATATGGATATGAGGTATAATCCTTCAAATATACAAAAGATTATAAAAAAAATTGATCACAACCATATCGGACACGTAATCATATACGACTCTCTCCTGAGACCAAGCAACATAAGAATCAATCTTCAGAGGCATTGCCCAACCTTTCATCTTTTAATCGCCTTTGATCCCCAACCATGGACTCAAAAACATCCAAGAGATTGTCAAGTCCATCAGCATTGTCACCCAACGCTTTCAAAGTGTAAACAATGCTCTCAATGGTTGACAAATATCCTGCCTTTGGCTGATGCCTTATTTCACTATACAAGCTCATCTTGTCCAAATCCAACCTCAAATGTGGCAAAAGCTTCAACCAAGGGTTCTCATTGTAAATCCTCCCAGCCTTGGACCATGTCCCATCCAAAACAATCAAATTCTTCACCTCAAAATGCATGGACTTAAGCTCATCAACTCCAACTGCGTTTTGACTCGGGAATAGAAGTACTGACCCTGGAGGAACCTTGACTTCGAATTCTTCGTTCTCTTCCACTTCCATTTTCCCGTCCGATTTCCGTCTTTCCAGTTTTTTCACGACGAATCCACCTGCCAAAGCATCCCGGGCCATTTTCGATGCCAAAATGTGATCGAACTTGGGCTTCTTCCCATGTATGTCCACCTTCCAAATATGAGAAAGATCACTAACAAGTCCATACCTAATGATTGTAGCACTAATGGCAGGCCCTTCTCTATCTCTAGAAACAGCTCCACTTTGATCAAAATCATTTCTATCATCTAAAACAGCTTCATTTAATACATTATCATCTAAACTAGATAAATTAGACCCTCTATCTAATTTCTCACGAGGATTCTCCAAAGCCAATGAACCTTTTGCAACATCATCTTCTTTACCAGTTAACTCTGATAATAGTTCATCACCATTAGAAACATGTAAATTCATCAAAAACTTCAAACTTTTTAAAGAATTTCCCCTATTTTGATTCCTACTAACATCATTTTCCAAACTAAATTCTCCATTTTTTTCAACCAAGTTCTTACTTTTCTCATCTGGGCACTTCCCATTTCCCTCAACTTGAAAATCAAAACTCTCAAAACCAGCTTTCTGGGTGTCTTCCTTTCCTCCAACTTGACCAAACCCGGAACTTTCCAGTCCAAACATTCCCAGACCGAACGCATGGCCCGGTTCCAACAACCTGATTTCGAACCGGGCTTCAAAATCAACCTCGAAAACAGTAACTACATCGAGATTCTTGAGTCCTAATTTTGCAATTCTAGTAGAATTTAAGGGATGGTTTCTTTCTAAACTGTGTTGAAGAATCGTTACACTTACAGAATTGTCAAGGTTCCTAGTCCGGATCCTGTTGCAGAGGCAGACTCGGGCAGGTTTGGAGCAAGACGTACATGTGGGTCTTTTTGGTTTCGCATTCGATTGGGTTGTAGACATTTTTAGGTTTTTCGAAGATTTGAGGATTTGAGTTTGCAAAGGACTGGAAAACGGATTGAATTGGTTGGTTCTGTTTGGAGATCGGATCCGGGTCCGAAAATAGAGAAGCATTTCATGAAAACAGTGGAAGGTTTTGGTTCTGAATTTGATAACCCTTTCGTAAACCCTTGGCGCCTCGAGCCATTGACTTTGGGAGTCAGTTTGAAGAGTAAAACGATGTCGTTCACAAAGATTGGGAACATATTGCTTTAGAAGCAATTTGTTTTAGGTTTTGCATTGCATTCATTAACTCAATTAAATTACACTTACAACTTATACATTTATGATCTAAATATAATAAGAGTTCCCTTTTGATATATTATTAATAATTAAGATTTTTAATTTTATAAATAAAATAAAAAATTTATCAAATATATTATTGCTTTTAAAATTAAAGATGCCTCATTCTATTAATTTCACTTAATGAGAATAATTTATCATATAGCAATTAATTTATAACCATATTTTTATTGTATAATTAAAATTTTTTAAGTTTTATTCAATTTTAATTTTTTTTAAAAAATTAAAGAGTGTAATCTTTCGTGTTGATTTGATATATTTATAATTTTATTTTTAAAATCTTTTTCACGATGGTCAAAAATTCAAACTTGAATTTTAAAAACAAAAAAGAAAAGTGGAATAGTTCTCTTCTCTTGAAAAGAAATTCAAAGCCATTTTTTCCACAAAAAATTATTTGATTAACTTTGGTTAAACAATGAAGAAAATTTTCTAAAGGTTCTTATAAAGAATACATGTATTTTTATTTTTTATTATATATATTTTATCGTATTATAATAATATTTAAAATATTTTATATTTATTTTAATTTTAATATTTTAATATTTTATATTAAATTAATTTTTAAAATATATTTATATTTTTATTATTTTATATATATTATATCCGTATAATTATATTTGAATAAAGACGGACAAATAGTTAAAACATTGGGGGTATTTGATGTTTTGACCAACTGCCAATTCCACACGCCATGAAAAAGCCACCACCGTTGATGAAAAGCATTCAGTAATAAAAAATTAAAAAAAAAAAAAATCAAAAGCAAAGCCTGTTTGGCCATTTCTGGTTTTTCATTCCTTCCCTTTTGATCTGTTCAAACTCAAGTTTACCCTTAAATTGTCTCAAGAAGAAAAAAAAACCATTTCAAGGAGGAAGAAAAACAAACCTTTACCAAAATGCATGATTTTTGCTTCACAATCCCTTATGGATTGCTTCTTGTGGCTGGAGGAGTTATTGGATATTTGAAGAAAGGGAGCACTGCATCACTTGGTGGAGGTGTAGGCGCTGGATTGGTTCTCATTCTTGCTGGATATTTGAGCCTTAAGGCTTTTGAGAAGAGAAAGAACTCTTATTTTGCTTTGGTTCTTCAGACTGGTAAAGTCCTCAAAATCTCAACTTTCTTTCTTACTTCAGTCTTTTTCTTTGATTTATGAATTTTTTAGTGGTTAATTTGATCTGGGTTTTTGTTTAATTACCTTAATGAGTAGTTTAAAGATACTAAATTTAGTTGTTGTTCAAAATTTGGAAATTGAAAAGCTTTGACTTTTTTGGATTACTGATCATAGATTTGATGCTTCAATGGATTTGTAATGATAAACTTGATGTGTTTGCTTTTGTTTTGGATTTTTGGTGTTGTTGCATGGCGTAAATCAAGAATAAGTTTGGATACTGTAGATCCAAGAAAATGCTATTATCTTGCTGAAATTGTGGGAAAATGTTCTTTGTTTTGGCTTTGAAATGACTGTCCTCAACGATCATATCTTTGGCTGTCGTTAATCTTCTTAAAGCTCCCTGGTACACTTTATAGGAGAAGATACTGCAGATGCTGGAATTTGAATCTCAAACTTCTAGATGTCATTTCTTAAAAATGTCTACATGAATCAACTGGGATATATCTGGGTTCATATTTTTGCTAGATTTTGTGATATAATAATAGTTCTTGACATCTGTCATTATCAATCAAAATACACCAGTTGAGAAACAAATAGATCATGATAAGCTGATTTTCATTGTGGGTTATGTTCACGGAAGGAGACTTTTCTTTTGTTTGTTTGCTTGCTATCATCCCTTTCAATGATGACAAAAGCTTGTTCTTTTTACCAATTTATATACACCTTTAAACCAGTTACTGCTGCTGTGCTGACATGGGTCATGGGACAACGTTATTATCAAACATCTAAGGTTATGCCTGCCGGAATTGTTGCTGGAATCAGGTATTTTGATCTCCTATTTGGATATCTTCAGTACCTTCTTATGAGCATTTCACATCATAACATGACTGTGATGATTCTTTGTATCATTTCAAAGTTAAAAAAACCTCGTATGTCGATAAATATATCGTAAGATTATGACCTTAAGTGCCCAGTTTTGTGCCGTAAAATTGCTCCTTTGGATGGTACCAACTGTAAAACCTCCATGTCCATTTCATTTCATACATATTGCGTAGTGACTGCATGCTGCATTTCAATAACTTGTTTACAAGTATCCTGTTTTTCTAATTCTTCCATGATGTTTATGTTTTTATGTTCTGTCATCGATCTACATTCAACTAGAAACTGATTTCTCACATCATGAACTCATATTATTTCCATTTCTGTTGCAAAAGTTTCAGACCATCTATTTTCCCTCTGCCTCCTTTGCTCCATCTCTTTTTGACTTGGGGAGGAGGGTTCTATGTTACTTCGACTCTTCATTTTTCCTAAATTACCTCTGTTCGACATCCGTGTCTAACTCATATTCGGACATGGGTACGCGGGTACAATCCTTTAAATGTGTGAAAAAAAATTAAACATACTCGTATCTGACACTCACTTCCGAGTCCAAGTAACATAGTAAGGGTTTATTTTAGGTTTCTTGTTAGTTTGACATTCATTTGAGAGCTATTAACTCATATGTCATTTTCATGGCAGTGCTCTTATGACTGGGTTTTACTTGTACAAGATTGCTACCGGCGGCAATCATATTTCAGCCAAGGCTGAATGACACTGTTACATTGACATTACCAGTTTTAACAGACCCGTCAAGATCTTTGAAGCTTGACTGCTTGTAGTGACAATTCATCTATCCATCTCATGTTTGTGTATTTTTTCGTATTTAAAATATTTTATATTTATATAATTTTCATACATTAATAATTTGTATTTTTATAAGTTTTGAAACATTCATGGCATAGTTCAGTTTTTTTTTTTTTTCGTATCATATATGTGAAATCGAGTCCAATATCAGATGTGTTGTATTCTGATCTGTGTACGAAGCAAATACAGCCTGTGTTACATATGAAAGAACCCTGGTTTTTTTTCCTTTTACCATAATTATTTTTATTTTCTAATCAATTTTGTTCATTTGAAGTTTAAATTTGTCCTTGGAATGAATAATTCACTTAATTTCCCGGTGAGATCAGGTTTATAGTGTGGTTTGATGCAAATTCTAACATACATTGCCAGCCACTGTTAGAATAAGAGCAAATCTCAAACCATGAAGCTTTCAAGACTAGTTGTATTTCAGCAAGTACTCATCAAATGTGAGTCATAAAACAAACAAAGTTAGAGAATTACAATTTCCAGATATAAAACTAAAATTTAACAAATAAAAAAAGAATGGGTTTCGTAAATCTATTGGCGTCGCGTTCTTCCATTTTCTATCATATACAACAAGTCAATACCTGACATCTTCACTCCTAGTCTGATTACTATATTTACAAGTGTTATCGAACACAATTTCTTCAGGCAGCTTACAGGTGGCCGAAAACAATAGATGTACTAACCGTAATGGTTGACCGCTAGCATAATGACAAATGGCAGACACGAAGCTCTCTAGCAGTTTTGTGACCTGGCGTACTTCGGAGGCATAGAAGGACACCGTTCGTTCATATGGGGGTATGGATCCAGGGAATTATATCCCGGTAGTTCCATTCGATACTTACCTAGAATCTGACAGTAAGGAAGCTTTACATCGTCTGCATCATTGCACCACTTTGGCAGCCGGCTCGAATCATTCTCGAAAAACCTTAGAGTATAAGCATCTTTGATCTGTGTTTTCAGTATCAATTCAATCAATAAGAGCTTGCATCATAAACTATATCAAAGGAGCTTCTTGTACGAATGAAAGATCGTATTTTGAAAGAAAAATCTGATAACGTTAAACAAAGACTTTACTCGAAAATAAGCTCACCGTAAACTCAGTGACTTGAATAGAGTCGGCAATTGGATCAAAAAGTCCTGCCTCTTTGTACATTTCAAGAACAAAAGCAATGCATGATGTCGACTTCCCATCACTATATATCCAATTATCCTGTTCAGGAATGGTCAGCAGTTCATCAAACGATGACCCGCGCTTTTCAATTTCCACTAATATATCAGGAAGATCAAGACCCTGCAGTAAACACCATAGTTAGTTAGACAAAGAAAAAGATGTTTGTGTCACATTAATTTTAACTTCTGAACAAGAACAAAAAATAGCTTATGGATTCAATATTTTTGAAGATCAAAGAGCTAAAGATTTGATCAGTCTCGGAAGCATCTGGGCCGCGATTCTGCTATCCAATCATTACGAAGCTCTAGATGAAAAATAAAAAAGCAAGTTGCGTGCAATCTTCAAGACATAAATCCCAAACAATTCAGCTAATGTTCTACGTGTGAAAAGAAAAAAAAAAAAAATTCAATATCTACCATAAGTTAACCGACCAGGAAAGATTACCACACCTGAGTTCCGAGCCGCTTGTTTAAGGCCTCGTTCCACATGTTAGCAGCATATTCAGGCTGTATTTTACTCCAAACTGTCATAACAGAAGCCACCTGAATGATCAACAGGCAAACATTTAGATCCAATGAATTGCGAAATTTTCAGAGTGCAGCGGCAAAATAGAGGGAACGAGAGTCACATGCATTAACAACATTGTTAATGCAATTAACAAAGAATAAAAGACACGGATTAGGATTTTTAATTATCCGATCTTTGTGTGCTCTTTTACCTACATTGCAGTTTTGTTTCTAGTGCTTAAAATTATGTAACACGCATTTTGTTCTACTTAAGCTCATTCCGCACCTATTGCAAAATATTCTACTATTGAAAAATGCAAGAAGTACAAATATCAATTTTTAATTCCATATTGGTAACCCAAGCTGCATGGCTATGTAAGACAAGGAAAAAAAAAACAGAGAGAAAGAGGAAGAAGATGACCAACAAAATGTCTACTAGAACATAGTATCAAAAACGACCCATGAAATAATCAAAAGCCAGGTATAATCGGAATAATAACAAATGAACAAGGAGAGCAATAGGGAAAGGAGACAGAAGAAGAGGCGGAAACTTTGTACCACACGCTAAAATCTTAACATGACATATTTAAAATAAATATCCAAATACCAGGTGAGCATCCAATGGAGGAGGATAATTCCCATCGATGGTGTCTATCCAGCTAAATATCATGTTATGATAACCATAAGGTTTGCCTGCCATGCTTAGTGCATACTCCCATGCAGCAGTCTCGTTAAACTTTGCTCGAACATCAGGATGCAGAGGAAGATATGCAATATGAGGATTAGAATCATCCTTGCTCAGCTCAAAATCCCACCATTCATCCCATGGTATAATTGCAATGATATCTTCTCCCTACAACACAGGACAGATAAAATAATAACCGAGAATCATTAATTAGTACCGTTAAGATAATTTGAATAAATGGTTATAGCTGATATGTTACTAAACTCAGTCACAATAACTAAAGGAAGATTTGATTGCAATATGATACTTATTATGAAGTTCAGCAACATCGATGGCAATCTATTTACAAGAACATAATGATATAGTCGGATACAACAATGTCTTCTATACAACTTTACTCGATTTCGAACTTTTTCCTCTTTTTAACATATTTGAAGGGGGGATTGGATACTCAAGAAAAAGAACTCTGCTGTTTATGTAGTGCTAGGTTGATTTATTAAGCAAATACACATAGTATGAATCTAAAGTACAGCAATAAAACATAGTGGCAAAAGGATATTTGTTTATACGGATAGAGTGAAAGAGATAATATTTAGAGATTACAATTTGGTAAACTCAGATAAAGGGTCGTAGTATTACCTTCTCATTTTCATGTCCTGATTCACCAACCCATAGCTTCCCTTCAGAATCCTTTAAACAAACAGCAGTATGACCAGCATAAGCACCACTAACCCACTTCTCAAGAGTCTCAAAACCGCCCCATCGCCCACGAATTTTTGATATTGCAAGGAAATCTCCCGAGTGTATATCATCAACACTGATGTTGGTGACCCAGGGCTGAGGTCGTGCTTCGAAAGAAGCCCCCATGTGTTTCTCGAGAAACCCAATATTGGACTTCTCACCCCATCCCGTATTTGTAAATAAGGGGAAGACATCCCATAGAGCTTCAAGTGTTCCAAGCATCCCTGCTTGCATCAGGAAAATAGAGATCCCCTTGTTTTTCACCTAATTTAAATGTGATATAAAAAACCATGTATGAGTTTTACTGGAAAGATGGATGACCGAAACAAGCTAACGCTTGTTGTAACTCAAACTAACAACGAATGGCGACTTACATATTCATACTCAGCCCTTTCTTCCCACTCCTTGATTTCGAGTGTATGCTCCCGAGACAAAAAATAATAATCCCAAGTTACGCGGTATGGAGTTGCAAAGACATAAAGATCCATACATGTCCAACTATGGGCATTGCTAACCTGGATAAGAACATAGATATCACTTTCACATCATTCTGTCCTTAAGAACTCCAACCTATTATATCATCATCCATTAGAAAACATTTTGCATCATTCTGAGTTATGCAAACTTCCTATATTACAAAATTCTGCCACGAAATGTCTTCTTAACTTCACCAAAATACTATAACTGAAAGTAGGCATATATGGCCATGGAACTAGAAAAAGAAGAACCAAATTAAATCACACTCCCAAATTTGACAAATTAAGTATAGCAAAGCAAAAAAAAAAAACCCAAATAATTCATCGAAACTAAACTGAATAAAAGAATCCAATTTAAGCACTTTAAGCTCAAACCAAGCAACGCCCAGAAGCAAGAACACTCCAAAAACCTTAAAGAAATTCATAATTTAAGCACTTTCAAATCAAATCAAGTAATACCCAGATTGCAAAACACTCCAAAACATCAAGGGGGGAAAAAGCCAAAAGTGTTACCTTGATATGGAGAGTTCCACCACCAAACTCGCTGCCACTCTTGTTATGGAACTCCATCCAAGCCGTGTTCTCATAAAAGCACGCACCTTTCCAGTTCACGATGCGGTTTGGCGACGAAACGGAGCCGACAAAAGATGGCAAAAGGTCAACGGCGCCGTTAAGAGAGTTGAGGATCGGCCACGAAACCTGTCTCGGCAATAAAGGCAGAACATCTCGAGGGTGAAATGGTAATTTTGCTGCTTGAACATATGAGAAGAAGAAGAAGTAGAATAGAAGAAAACACCAAAGAAAAGAAGAAGAAGAAGATGATGATGATGATGATAATGACGACGACGAAAAAACCATGATTGAGAAATTGAGAGAATTCTGTTTTCTTATGACAAAACAAAACTAGAACGAGAAACCCAACATAAGATTTTTTTTTTTTTATTAGTTATAAAAAATAAAAACTTTTTCTGTAATATTATTTTTTCATGGATTGCGGTACTTTGTTTTCATGTATAAAGGACATTCCTTTATAAATTTTCCATTTTCAAAATTGTGGCTTAAAAAAGACAAGACAACTTCCTGTACAAATCGACATAAATAATGATTTTTTTCCTCTTTTTTTTTTAAAAAAATCCAATGATTAAATTAATTTGGCACATATTTTTTTTTATATAATTTGATTTTGAAATATTTTACGAATTAAAAAAAATCTATAATTTGTTTATGGTTAGAAGAAACCCAAATTTTTTGGTTTTCAACGCTCAAATCACATGTGACTTTTCCCTTTCACAAATGAAATACATTCAAATTTCAAAATTGGTACACTAATTGATGTTTTATTCTTAATTTATATGAAAAAAGTTATACTAATTGTTAATTAGTATAAAAACTAAAATGATAAAATTTTAAATACATTAATTCTAAAAGAATTGAAAAAAAATATTAAAAATATATTTAAATTAATTTTTATCTAATTTTATTAATTTAATTAATAGAAGATTTGCTATAATATACCAAATTAATTAGACTAAAAATTTTCAATTCTTAATCCAACCAGCCGCTCTGATTACAAGGACACTGAAAAATGAGGATAAGAATCTGCTTGCATTTATTTTTATATATTTATATACATGTGCCTGGTTTATTTATGGAAAAAGTGGCACAAACATTGAGGCAGAAGATCCTTGGAAGGAACTACTAATACTAAGAAAACAGTTATACATGCAAGGAAAAAAATAGTCATAACTTCAGAATCTTTAACTTATTCATACGTCACACAGCAATAATAACATGATTCTTTGCTTCATTTGGAAGCTTGGATTGAAGTTCCGAATGGAGACAAAACAAAAACCAAGAAAAAATAAACAATCATTTTTTTCATTACAAACTCAAATATATTGCATCTCTAACTTTAGCACCATGCCAAATTTAAGCCCCAAATGAGGAGATGGAGGATACGCAGGGGAACCAATACCGGCGTTTGCCATCACTGTGACCATCATCGATCATCGCAAGACCTTCCTGCATCAATCAACACGTATTTTGTGAAACCATCTGAATCTAAGTGTCACAGTAAAGATGATAAACATGCCGATTGTTGCAAGAACTTTACTGCATCAATCAACACGGATTTTGTGAAACGCTATGAATCTCAATGTCACAGTCAAGATGATAGACATCCCGGTTGTTGCAAGAACTTACTGCATCAACCAACACAGATTTTGTGAAACCCTATAAACCTAAATGTCACAGTAAGACGATAAACATGCCAGTCATCGCAAGAACTCACTGCATCAAGCAACTGAGACTTCGTGAAACCCTATAAATTAAATGTCACAGTAAAGATGATAAACATGCCGGTCATTGCAAGCATCAGCCAACACGGATTTTGTCAAACCCTATAAATCTAAACGTAACAGTGCAGATGATAAACATGCCAGTCATTGCAAGAACTGACGGCATCAATAACAGGGATCTTGTGAACCCTATAAATCTAAATATCATGGTAAAGATGATAAACAAACATGCCAGTCGTTGCAATAACTTAATGCATCAACCAACACGGATTTTGTGAACCCTATAATCTAAATGTCAAAGCAAGATTATAAACATGCCAGTTTTTGCAATTAGTTACTGCATCAACCAGCAAACCTAAATGTCACAGTAAAGATGATAAACATTCAGTTGTTGCAAGAACTTACTGCATCAATCAATAGGGATTTATGAAACCCTATAAAGCTAAATGTCACAGTAAGATGATAAACATGCCGGTTGTTGCAAGGACTTACGTCTAATAAAGTATCAAGGGCATCGATAGCACGTCCATGTGTCCAGGAAAGCCGTCTCTCTACCTCATCAACGGTCACATAGCCTTGAGTCTACAGGAGAAACAAGTAGAACATCAATGAAGCAATTATTTTGCATTGGGTACTTGTTACAAAATACCAGAATAGAAGTATCAGTAACCTGTGCCAGCTCCAGAATTTCATTATGATCTTTCTTCAACTCAGTGGGAACAGATCGAACAAGCTTTTTCTTTCCAGCAGAAATCACCTCGAATCCACTACCTAATGTCTGGAGAATTCAAGCAATAAATATATTAGAATATGGCAGCATACAAATCTATATAAGTTGCATAAGACAACTCCATTACAGACCCATGCAATATGAAGTCAGACTAGCAAGCAGCAATAATGGCACATAACAATTCAACAACTGTTCAACCAAAAACGTTGCTCGAAACAAAGGGAACCAATCTGCCCTCTCATGCTCTTCAAGGGAAAAAGAGAAAGTGGCAATGCTGGCATACTCATGCAATAATCAGTATAGCACAAATACGAACTTTATACTGCCATACCTTCAGCTTACTTATAGCACGCAAACAATCATCCTCAGATACAGCTTCACGATCATGTTTTCGTTTCTGACGAAGCAATTTGCAGAGTTCCTGCAGGTCGATCAAACCTCCATTAAGGGGCCTAGTCGCCAAGCATATCTCAACAATTTGCACCCCTGTCTAGCCAAGTAGCAAAACCTCATTAAGAAATCTACCAAGTCTTTGCACAAATGCCTTCCATAGTTAAAACTTGGAAATGGATATTAATAGTTCATAAAAATCATCTAAAAAAACAGAATTTTACAGAGCATGAACTTGATATATCATGCCAAAAAAGCATAGACGTTTGAAGGTACATTATCTATGATTGACTGAATTTCACAATTATAGAACTTTGATACAAAAATTGATAAATATACGCAAAAAATATATATAGTAATAATAAAGGCGTAAAGATCATAACTTTATGCAAAATAGGTAAAAATAAAATCAATTTAAACTACAAAAGTAAAATTAAAAAACTTGAATTCTAAAAGGAGATGAGTTTGGATGCGAACCAAGTTCATAATAGAAATCACCGATCCCCAAAAGCTCAGCCCAAAATCCCTTGTTTGAAGCCAAAGGATCCACTCCAACTTTAGCACACATTTCGTGAAATTGTGACCTAAAGGACGGATTTTTGCGAATATCATTCTGCCAAAAAAATAGAAATTAGAAAAACTGAGATTATTAAAACGAATCATGAAAAAAATTGAGTTGAAAAGGAATTTTTTTCTTAACCTTGTGTTTTCGAGCAAATTCTTCGAGTTGAGAACGAAAAGTGGCGAGCTGTTCTTTCATCATATCGGTTCGTAACTTAGCTACATTTTCTCCCAATACTCGATATTGATCCTGAAATTTAACAAAACAAATTACACAAAGAATTACAGGTAGATTTTGTAGCCTGTAATTGAGATTGATTAGGATAATCGTAATTAAGACTAAATCGATTGTCGAAACAAACCCTAGCAGCTGCAGCTGTTTGAAGGCCTCCGATTCCAGGTCTTCTTCTCATTTTTCCTTTAAAAAAAATTTGATTTTGATTTCTTTCTTCTCTTCTGATGAAACTTTCGATTTTCTAGTTACGTTTTCTAGTTTCTCTATTGCGGAATGATAAAGGGAGTCGTCAAAAGCCAAACCAAATAAATTGAGAAAGTAATGAAGGTAAACCAACGTATCAGAGTGGCGCAGCGGAAGCGTGGTGGCCCATAACCCACAGGTCCCAGGATCGAAACCTGGCTCTGATAAAGAGAAAGCTTCTCCGCTTATTCAATTTTTCCTTTTAATTTTTGCCATTAATATGGGATGGGCTCCCTGTAACTCACTTTCGAATTTGGATCTTCAATTAGTAATTAACTCCATTTCACCTTTGAATTTAATTGATGCATTGAACGCCATTTTTTTTCTTTTTACCAAGGAAATCCCAATCGAAATTAAATGATTACAGAAAATTTAAAAAGAAAATAAACAAAATTTTAAATTTTTTTAAATAAAATAAAAAATATTAATTTTTCATATATTTAGATATTCACTTATTTATATTCATATTTTAATATACATCTAATGTAAATAATTGACATAATTATTTAAAAAATTAAATAATTTAAAATAATAATAGTTCGTACATCGGCAATGCTACGATAAAATTTTTTATTTATGACTATAGACACTAATCTTTTATCCATTCAAGCAATTTAAAGTGATTCACTTATACGTGAAAAAAATTATGTGGTTAATATTTTCTTTTATTTAAGAGACTTAGACATACTCACTGAGCAACTCATTTAGCCCGAAAAGCTTGATCCGGATTGAATTGTGTCCGAACAAGATTTTTTATGTCAGTTTAATCCAACTTGATCAAAATTATTATTTATATAA
>JAQSVH010000010.1:27941771-27951873 GCA_029448705.1 Adansonia digitata | reverse complement strand
GCTTAACATTAATGCAGTTATCTACTTGATCACGTCAATGGCAAAACCATGGGTAGTAGAAGGAGCCCCTTGGGCAATAGCCTTAGGTTCTCACTCAAATGTGATTTAATATAATTGGAGCTGTTTTTTCTTTTAGATTTTCAATGAAATGTGAATCATGAAATAGTTTCCTCTCGTGCATGTGCAAACTTGTTTGTTAAAATAAGAGCGTATTTATTCTCCTATCATCATATTAAATTATTATATACAAAATATTTGATAGATTCATAGTTATTCAATAACTCAAATCATAACAGATACTCAATTTATATAATCAAAATATCTGAAGATTCTTATGTCATACTACTTAATGTAAATTGATTTCTATACCAAAAAGTTAATAATTTAATTTTTATATTTTTAAAATTAAAACAAAATAATAAAATTAGTAACTGGATTAATATTTGCAATAACAAAACCAACGTGACATTTTATTTTTGTTAAAATTATTACATATATAATTAATACTAATGTAACATTTTAATTTGATTAAACACTTGAGAGGACAAAATAGGATAACATCTCAAGAAGCCAACTTAATCAAAACTTCCAAGTTTCTCTGCAAGGTCATTTCTTAAGTTCTTAGTCCTTAATGCTCTCTTGTCCATAGTTTATGTGAACCGAAATCTTTATTTGGATTAAAGTAATTGTGTTTGATATATGTCTAATATAAATGGAGACACATCAAAAAGTATAATCTTTCAAATACATAAAAAAATTTTTTTAAAAATTGAATATATCATATCAAACACATATATAAACCTAATAATATTTGATATGATTACACGAATATGATACTCATAAAATCAAAAAAAGATAACACGATACGACATAATTACATTCTCAAAATTTATATAATATAAATTATTAAGGTATCAAAATTGATAAAAATATAAAAAAAATCTTAAACATAATTATGATATAAATATATAAATTATTAAATTTATACATATACACTCATATTTAATATTTATTTTTAAACCTGAACCAATAACATAGTTCGTAGTATACCCTAAACTCGGATGATAGCTTTGTCTACTAGGTCTATCCAGTAGAAGCTGCCATCAATTAAGAATGAAGGTCAAGACATGGCAGGGCATAGACTCGGGTTGCAAACTCAATATCGAGTATCATCCCACGTAAAACTATTTGAAATATTGAGAAAAAAATTTTGACCCAGATTTGCTATAGACGTGGCGTATTTTAAGCGGACAACACTCCGATTTATCCACATTGTAAATCTACTCTCACACACAGCAGATTACGACCTGGTTGACGAAAACGGAAAACCGTTGTTTAAAAAAAAAATGAAAAACCACCGGTAAAACGCAGGAAAACTGAAGTGGTTAAAACATAAAACGACTTTGCTAATTGCTCTCACTCTTATTCACTCTCTGAAGGGAAAAAAAAAAAAAATAAAAGAAAAAAGCTCTTCTCTTCTCCATTGAAAAATATTACTCTAGGGATTCAAATTCCTCTTCTTCTTCTTCTTCTTCTTTTTTTTTAATAATTTTTTTTTTCAAATATTTCTCTTTGAAAATCTGATATCGATTGACTGCTATCAACCATGCTTTCTGCAAGCAAGATCAAATCAGTCGACTTCTATAGGTTCAGATCTCTCATTTCTCTTTCTGATTCATCGCAATTTTTTTATTTTATAAATTTTCTGACGATTGACTCAAAAGAATTTAAGTTCGAAATTTTAACGGATCTGAGCATTCAATAGACAAAGAGCTAAATTAATCTCTATTTGCTATATTTGGATTGAAATTTTGTTTATTTATTTACTGGAAAGGAAAATGGTTATGTTCTAGCATTGGATTGTTTTTGTTTAAAGAATTTTTGGAGAAATTCTTGGTTGGGTGTTAAATTTTGATGGCAATTTTGGTGAATGAGCTGAAATTCTTGTTTATGAATATTGTTTACACATTTTGCTATCTAGGTTTAAGCACGTATACTGAACTATGTCATCTGCTGAAATACTTATAATGGTAATTCTTTTTTTATCAAATTTATTTTTTCATTTCTGTACAGGAAAATCCCTAGAGATTTGACAGAGGCATCGTTATCCGGTGCAGGGTTATCCGTAATAGCAGCATTAGCTATGATGTTTTTATTTGGAATGGTAGGGAGCTTTTCTATTTACTCAAATTTCAATCCGATTGACTCGCTTGGCATGTACGCTGATTTTTAATCCCAAACAACATTTGTCTGAGATCCTTTTGTCGAATTTGTTGTTGCCATTTCCTTTACCGTTCGTGGATGAATCTTATCAGATTTATTTGTAGCTTATTAGTTCAACTTTTGCCTCGAAATGAGAGCAATTCCTCTATTTTCTTCCCCTACACCCATTTTAATCTATTAAATTTCCTTTGCAGGAATTGAATAATTATTTAACGGTCAGCACCTCTACATCTGTTATTGTTGACAATAGTTCTGATGGGGACTTTTTACGCATTGATTTTAACATCAGGTGCATTGATTTTCTGTAGCAATGTTATCGCTCTATGTTCTTATTTGGTTGTAAAGTCTTTTCTTAGTTAAAATCTTAAGCTTTATGGAGCAGTGTCTTAGCATACAATCTTGATGTTGATCTTGAAGTAAGAGCTGTTGGGTCTCGATGGTTGTATCATCCTTGTGTTATTTATAAAGAACAACAGTAGTAGGTTGAGTTAATCTTTGTTCTGTGAAAATTAGCCTTGGGCATCATCTTGTTGCCTATAATCAATTTTGTCTGTTTATGTGCCAAAAAGTAAAAAAGAATAAAAAAGGAACAGGTTGAGCATATCTTTTATTATGCATATCCTGAATGTGAATGTGCGTTAACATTGATGAGTCTTGGCATGCATTCTGATATTAGCTTTTTGTTGCTAATATGATTTGAAGGTCCTGGTGAACTTCATGACAAAACTGCAAGCAGAGGGCTTTTTACTTTGTAGATTGAGCATTTGCTTATAGAAGTTTTTACTGCTTATCTTTATTGATACATTGGTGGACGCATTAGTGTAAGGGGCATGAGTGGCTTGAAATATATTGAATTCCAGGTTTTGAAGATGATGATACTTAAATTTCTGCTTGATCTCATAGTTGTTCTGTATTGAGCTAAGCATGAAAAGATATCCCACATGCAATAAGGCTCCAAACTCTGTTGGAATATTCTTGCTTGACTAGCAAATGAACAATTGGATTACGTTGCTTCATGGTTCTTAGGGTACTTTATGCTGCTTTGAGATTTCTATACATACTTCTTTTCAGAAATGTTGGGTTTACTTGCTACTTGTCAATGAAAATTTATTTGGACATACTTATATGGTTGTTCTTCAAAACTTTCATGGGTTGTGATACTGTCTGTGATCTTAATATGCATATGTCTTTTCATGTCTGTTATATCCTTGAGCCTAGTTCAAGCTTTATTTTTAATGATAAACAATTAGGTTGGCTGACTATTCCAATTGATCTTCAGTTTTCCGGCGCTCTCATGTGAGTTTGCATCAGTTGACGTGAGTGATGTCTTGGGAACTGTAAGTTTCTATCATCAGATGTGTTTCATTTGCATAAATTTATCGGAAAAAAGAACTTACGCTTCTGTTTAGCACCAGATCTTTTACAAAGATGGTCCTTGCCTTGCTCTGAAGTATTTTACTAGCTGCAAGCTTAATAATACGCCTTAAATCCTTGGCATAGAGTTTGTCTGAAAACTTTTGGATGAGCTATATCCTGCCCTATCTTTTTTGAAACTTATCTGATAATACTTTTTATGCTAAAGAAAATGAAACACACCACACCATTTTAAATTTGGTCCATATGACAAAATTTGTTTCTTCTGTTTTCAGAACAGGTTGAATATAACAAAAACAATCCGAAAGTTTTCAATAGATCAACATTTAAGACCTACTGGTGCTGAGTTTCATTCTGGAGTTGTTCCACATTCTATTAAGCACGGAGATGAAGTTGATGAAGAAACCGTTGAGGGTTCCGTACCAGTAAATGGTGTTAGCTTTGACAAACTTTCACATCAGTAAGTGTATTAATTCAAAGTTGCTAGCGATTTAATTTTGTGTGTATTATGTTCCCACCATGTATCTGTCTTTGTTAAATGCCAATTTTCGTGATATCTCTATTTACTTGATTCGACTTTTTTTTTTTTGAAGGTATCCAATTTTAGTTGTCAATTTTTATGCTCCTTGGTGCTACTGGAGTACGCGCCTGGTAATCTACTATTAGCATGTGTGATATTTGTTTTGAAGATAGTTCTCAGCTGTGTAAAGTGGTCATCATACATAACTTATGTTAGACTGCTATAGTTTCCAAATTTTCTATAGTAGTAATCCATTTTGTGACTATGTACTTCATTATATTTTGATAGCCCTCAATTTTTTTATTTTTTTATTTTTTATTTTTGGATAAGTGAACAATTTTATACTTTGTGATGTGATATTTCTATAGTAGGACATTAGTTTGTGAGGCTCTATGCCTTCCTTTAAACAAACGCATGTTTGTCTATGTATTCTAAAAAACAGCACTTTGAAATAATAAAACCCTTGCTGCTAAGGATTATGAAATCTTAGGTGGAGGTGATAGTAATGGTATACTTTTAAGGAGTTACGACTACTATTTTTGCTGATTTAGTTTTATATTCTCTATATTTAGGAGAATTTTGTTGGTAATATTTTAGAGAAATTAGTCAACAAGATGAGTAGAATTGGTTTATGTTACCTCGCAGCCGAATTAGTAAACAGAAAGCTTTAGAACTAGTGGATTCCATATAAAGAAGCCTTTATATATAATTCTTATACCAGCACTAAAACGTGCTTAAAAGGTGCTTCATGCAAGCTAGTTTTCCTCTGAAATCGAAAACATTAATCATTGGAGCAGATATTTTGTAACCTAAAAAGCTGGGATCAATTTTCTTTTCATTTCAAAATATTTTCTGCTTATGTATATTCCTTCTTTTTTCCCCCTAAGTGGACTTAATGAGGAAAAAAAGTTGGTGGTCAGAATAAACATACTTTTTAACTGAGAAGGATTGTTAGGATTATTGAAGCGCCCTTCTTAGTCCAAAGTTATCATAAAATGATAATAGTTGCCTGCAGCCTAAGGTTTGTGTTTTGTATTGTTTAGTTCTTCTTCCTTTTTTTGAACTCTTGAAAGGTTATATTGGAGCTCAAAACTGTTTCCTTTTACCACTGAGTACTTGGGTGACTTCTTCACATATCAGTGGGCTCACCATGTTACCTTTTGTGTTTCAGAAACCGTCGTGGGAGAAAACTGCCAACATAATAAGGGAGAGGTCTGAGCATGTATCATTTCTCTTCCACAGAATAAATTTGTAAATAGTTTCTGATTTGACAATGAATTTTTCACCCTTGCTTTTTGCAGATATGATCCAGAAATGGATGGGCGTATTCTTTTGGCCAAGGTTGATTGCACTGAAGAAGTTGACTTGTGTAGGAGGTATTTCTTTGTTCGATGTTTTTATCACATGTAAATTAATACTTTCTTGTTTGAGAATATGATTATTTGATCACTAACCTTAATGTTGTGCTTCAATCTCTCTAATGTTGCAGACTCATATCAAAGTTTATCACTCATATATGTAAACATGCTTTCTTGCTTCTAATATGGAATTATTTCCCAAATGTTGCATCTTTTCGTAACTTTGCTACACGTTTAGTCTTTTTTAACTACTACTGTGCTTCACTTGTTCTGTGTTCTTCATACAGGCATCATATTCAAGGGTATCCATCCATTCGCATTTTTCGTAAAGGCAGTGATGTGAGGTAAAAGAAAGTATTACTGTACTTATCTTTTCTACCCTTACTTCAATGACTTAAATGTGCCCTGCCCACTTTTCCCATTATTCCTCACTCTGCCTTTTTTTTTTTTATGTTGCTTATTACTCAACAGTATTTTATGCCAGTATGTGAAGCTTGTTTAGTGCTATGTTTTAAGGTTTACGTTTAAGCTTCCACTTTCCTTTGATCACCGACTAGAGGATTACTACTTTCTTCTAGGCTATTCAGTGCTGCTGCTAGGCCTAATGTATATGTGCAGTGCGGATTCACCTTTTTCTCTGACTTGTATGTGTTTCAGGGAGGACCATGGACACCATGAACATGAATCGTATTATGGAGATCGTGATACAGAAACCCTGGTTAAGGTACAACTAAATTAGTTTTGAGTCGGCCATTTGCCTTTATAAATCAGTTATAGAAATCTTATAAGATAAAGGATATGCTACTTGGACTCGGGTGTGTTGGATATAGGTATGTGTTTGACAGGTATGTTTAATTTTTTCAAGTTTGTCCTTGTATTTGGAGGGTCATATCCTCATATCCATATTTGAATATGTATTGGACATGAGTGATGGATGTGGGTACTTAAAGAAAAAAAAAAAATGAAGAGTCAAAGCATCTTAGGATAAGGGTGCATACATGACGTAATGCAGTTGTCTGTTACTTCCAGACGATGGAAGAATTGGTTGCTTCTATTCCACGGGAGAATCAGAGGCTGGCTTTGGTGGATAAATCCAATGCAACAAAAAGACCAGCACCATTGACAGGAGGATGCAGAATTGAAGGATATGTGCGTGTAAAGAAGGTGATAATTTTGGATACTGGATTAGACTCTGACCTTTGAACTTATTTACTCGTAATTAGCTTGTCCAATCATTTATGTTTACCATTCAGGTAAATGAGCAGTAGAAATTTTAGTTATATCATCCCTTTGATCTCAAAAGTTTGCCAATTCAGAACTATTTTTTCCTTTTATACCTTGAACTTATGTTATTTAGTCTCGGGTGTGAGTGTTGGATAGAAGTAAATGTCCAACATAGCTATATTTCAATTTTCTAAGTTATTTCATGTATTTGAAATGTCTTGGAGGGTCATATCTCTATGCCCAGATCCGAATATACATTGTATAATGGTACTTAAAGAAAAGTGAAGAGTAATAGCATCATAGCTTTAAAGTAATGAGTTTGACTGAACCTGCAGGTTCCTGGCAACCTTATCTTCTCTGCTCGCTCAGGAGCCCATTCTTTCGATGTTTCTAAAATGAACATGTCCCATGTCATAACCCATCTTTCGTTTGGTAAAACAATTTCACCTCGGTTATTGAGCGATGCAATGCGATTAATACCTCATCTTGGTAGAAGCCACGACAGGTTGAATGGTCGGTCATTCATCAATCACCGGGATTCAGATGCAAATGTTACTGTAAGTTTTTTCTTTTATATGATCCTTTTCCGTTCAGTTGCTTGTTTTACTTCAACCTTTTAAGTGCGATGGTGTTGACCGCAAGCATGTTATTTTCGTCTTTGTCGAAGTAATCGATGCTTTACCTCTGTGGCTTTGGTTCTATGAAATGCTTCATAATCCAAAACTCATAAATAAACGCAACTAATTCCCGATTAAATAATGTGATTGGCGAAGTGAGTAGAGTCTATAATATTACCTTTCTTAATTGCATTTTTCAGATAGAGCATTACCTCCAAGTAGTCAAAACCGAGGTGGTTACGAGAAAATCTTCCCGGGAACATAAGTTAATCGAGGAATATGAGTACACCGCGCACAGCAGTCTGGCACAGAGCATATACGTCCCTGTTGTGAAATTTCATTTCGAGTTATCTCCGATGCAGGTTATTCTTTCAAACTGCTTAATTATTTATGACAAGATTTTAGTCCATCCATTCTTCTTGTTTTTCAGTAATTCAATGAATTCTTCGTTTTTTTTGTTGTTATTGTTTTCGTTTTGTACTCAGGTTTTGATAACAGAAAACCCGAAATCATTTTCGCACTTTCTCACCAACGTTTGTGCTATAATAGGAGGTGTTTTCACGGTTAGTATCTTACCATTTATCACCGCCTCCCCATCAGGGATTTCAATTGCTATCACGAACCTGTTTCAGTGGCGTCGTATTTTTTTACGATCGTGTAAATTTTGTTATGGTCAACTGTGGAAAATATCAACAGTGAATGGAGCTGAAACCACAAAATAATGACTGCATTATTACATATTGCAGTTGCTATTTAAATCTGTGTCTCCCGTGGCCTTTTTTATTTTTATTTTTTCGTTTTTAAATCTGCATTCTGTTAACAGATATATCTTGCTTGTTGATTGCAGGTAGCTGGGATTTTGGATTCAATTTTTCAAAATACAGTTAGGCTGATGAAAAAGGTAGAATTAGGCAAAAATCTTTGATATACATGCAAAAAAGGGGGAAAAAAAAAAGAAGTTTATTTTCTAAAGAATTCTAATTAGCGAGGATTATTGTAAAAATGAAGTCCGAGGATTTTATATCTAATTCTAGTTGCTATCATAAGAAATAAATGTCAGTTTAGTTAGATTTGGTAATTTTAAACACAATTAGATGAATAATAATATGTATAATATACTTAATACACAGCATGAATATATTTCTGAAAATTTATTATATGAATTATTAATATATCAAAATTTATATTAATATAAAATATTTTAAATATGATTATGATATTAAAAAATATGAATATAATATAAATATATGTATAGACAAAGTTTAAGTTTTAGTATTTTAAACCATCTGCTTGCACTGCATCAATGTAAGAAGTTGGATCTTCTTTAAGAAAAATGAAGACCTCTTTTACCACTTTGATTATCGAAGAAAATTTGTCCTTCAATTCAGCCTTTTAAGATGATTTACTTTCTTTATTCTATTTGTTAAAAAATATTTATATTTGATATTTATATTTAATATATATATAAATATTAATAAAAATATTACTTTTTAAATATATAAAAAATTTTAAATATAATCAATGTATCTAAATCGAACATATATTTTTATCTAGTATTTACTTTTGAATTTGGCAAAAAAGAACGTTGAATAAACTGATAGATCAAACTAATTAGTTAAATTAATTAAATAAAAAAATCTGTGGCTTGTTTAGTTTGCAAGTATATGAAACCCGGGTAATAGTCAAACAAAGTCAACCAATTATATATATAAATATATTTTTAAAAAATTTTATTAATAATCAATTAAATCTGAAATTTTAACTTTTGAATAAAGATCTTATCATTAAATCAAATAAAAATTTTTGATTAATTATATTTATTATTATTTAACATTAGATTTAATATTTAAATGCAATAAAATATCAAACGGTCTATTTCATTTCGGTTGAATAAAAAATTGACAGTATGATCGGTCCGATTTTCTACTCGAATTCAAAGAGAAAGAAAGTCGTAAGCTGAATCCACACCGTATAAAATCCATTTATTTCTCTGTTTACAAAAAAGCACATCAAATACTATGCAACTATCAGCTTATTCCTTTAGTTTTTAACGATCAAATTATCAAGAAAAACCCAGTTGAACGCAATAAACAAGATCTGCGGAAAATCAAACAAACAAATATATCAAAAAAGGAAAAAAAAGAAATCCAATTAATTCATGATGGAAATCTTCCTCTTAGAATGCTAAAACAAGAGTTGAAGCAACAAACATTGCTCCCATGGAACCACCAAAACTCATGAACACCAACGAAGCTGCTGCTGCAGCATTATTTGGTGGATTACACTCTTCACTCGGTGCTGGTGTCGGGTTAATCTCGACGGCTCTAGTTGGTGGAGACTCTGCAGAAGGTGCAGGAGATGGCGTTATCTCGACTGAACCCGACGGCGGAGGAGAAGGAGGGCTGGTTTCGTTTGTGGTCGAAGAACGGTTGCTGCTATCAGCTAAGACGACAACCACCAACTTCTCGTTCTTTTCACAGTTGTTTTTGTTTCCGCTGATGAAATAGTAAGGCCCCGAATGGTTCAATGGGAAAACAGTGTGGCAGTCGGTGTAGCTGGAGATTGGTGATTCTACACTGCAGTTTTTGTAATCCTCCTCGGTCACTTGAAGCACCGAATCATCGTTCAGCGTGTAGTTAAACACTGTGGCATCATCATGTATTTGATTAGTTTCTATTTGTTTTTTTTCAGTACCGTATTTGTCATTTGTGTCCAACCCAAATATGACGTGAGAACAATGATATATCCATTTTAAGGCATTTTAAATATATAAAAAAATTAAAAAA
>JAQSVH010000010.1:27920531-27937398 GCA_029448705.1 Adansonia digitata | reverse complement strand
TCATATTTTGTTGGGAATCTCGTTAAAAAAATGTGGTGTTTTTAAATGAAGACAGATCCTGGTTAGTTTACCAGGATATTGATCGATGTAAACTACATCATGTTTACAGGCCTCCGTGGAGTTAATTAGTCTGCAGAAAATGTTAAAAATGATAGCTAATATAAAGGCAAAACTAGTCCGAATCTATATTACTTAGATTCGGATATAAATGTTAAATATAAATTCGAAGCAGATATGTGTAATTTTTTTAAATATTTTATTTATTTAAAAGATTTCTACGTCAGTGTTCGATTCTAAATATGTCAAATCTGGCGGATTCTACTGAAGCAAAACAAATCTCTTTTTAACAATTTCAATGAGTTCCTTATTCATTGGAAAGAAGACATCTCATAAGGGTGTCCAGTTTCGTTTTACAATCAACGACTGATTGCCTACGTTCTTTGTTTTATTCATCAGTGCAGTTAGCTGTCATTATATTTTAAAATGACTCTGATCCTTGCTGTTTGAATTTTAAAATGATTCTGATCCTTGGTTGAAAGTTGGAGATATACCCGATGTTACCCAAACTCTTTATTTTCTTTAAAGTATTCGTGTCCGACACTTATATCCGACAAATATTCGGATTTGCAAATGAGGTATGATCCATCAAATTTATGGAAAAACTTAAAACACGTTTGAGTATACATATTTCAAATACATATCCATATCTTTGACATCCTCTAGGCAATTTTCTTCACTAATATGCCTTTTGGTTGTATTACCCGAACTCTTCATTTATTTATTTATTTATTTCAAAAATATATGTGTAACACATATTTGAACATAGACATGATCACATGAGGGTATGATCTTCCCCATAAATGAAAAAAACTTCAAAAAATTGAACATATTTATATCAAATACGTACTTGTATCCAAGAGGACCGACACATACCGATTCCGGGTAACGTAACCTTCTAGGTCACACAACCTTTAACAAGACAAGGAAAAAAAATTAAAAAGAAAAATCAGTTTCTTCATTGACAAAGTCATTTTGTCAAAATAAGTCACCGGCATACAATGGATGCGCAGACAACAAAATCATAAGATGAACATAAAGAAGATCAAAAATATTGCCCTGAAGACGGATCTTCGGTGTTAAGAACCTGATCATGGCATGGAGAAAAAAGGTGATCGATATCGCAAACATAAGAGAGTCGGAGAGGTTTGCTCGTCCTCTGAGGCTCCACTCTGCAATATGAAGAAGATGTTGATTCAGTGTTCTAGATGAATACGTAACAAACGAGTTAAAAAAACCCAGAACGAAGATAACAAATATACAGTGAGGAGTTTTATTTGGAACAATGAAGAGATTATATCATATGCTACTTTTGTCAGAGATGTACTCAGTCCGAAGATCCATGCGTCCACCACCTGTAAAAGAAGCAGCTACAATGTTAAAATTTTCAAACCGTTTCTAAACGGAATTTCGCTCGGATTTAAACCATAAAAATGGAGTCGGTAAGAAACAAATTTACAACTCACATGAAAGAAGGCTTTCGGTGTATGCAAAAGCAACTGGAAAATTCCTCTCGAAAATGCTCGATAAATCAAGCTCCCTCCAAAACTTGCAGTCCAGATCATAGATATAGTAATGGTTCGAAGTTATGAAGAAAATTTCATTCTCCCTAGCGACTACGTATTCGACACATTCATCATTTGAGAAGGGAACGCGAACACTGCATTTCAGCTCCCACTTAGGTTCGTTCTTCTCGTCTTCTAAAATCCATACATTCACGATCTCATCCTCATCATATACAGCAACCAGGGATAAACAGCCTTCAAGATTGACCAAGTACGAGTGTTCAGTGACCTCTTTCGGAAGGTTAATAGTTCTGAAGGTTTCATCTGTGTGAACTGTAAGGATAGAGCCAGGGATCATCGGATCTTCATCAGAAGCAACGAACCAATATATCGTTTCATTGACAAAAACATGGTTGGACCCCAGGGGGCTATGGCTAGAACGCATGGGACAGTATGGTACACGACCTATAACACTCCAGGATCTGGTGGTCGATGAATATACCTCACATTGGTGACAATTAGCATGGGCTTGACGTTTAACTATAGATATGTGCTTGGCACAGAAGAATCGGAATATCTTGTATTCATTGATTTTTGGACCAAAAGCAACTCCGATGGAAGGTTTTTTTTTGGACGGGCTACCTTTTGGAAGTAATAGAGCCTCTCTGGTGACAGGGTTGCAGATGCGGATTTCCAGATCGGTTACATCCTCGACGATCATGCCTGATTCCATCTTCCAAGGATAGTTGATACAACATAGCAAACCATCAAAGGAACAAATGATGGTAAGAGATGAAAAGTTGTCGCAATATGGGAAATTAATACTTTCAGTGATTTCGCTGCTGTCGTTCACCAAATATAATTTCATCATCATATCCATATACGGATAAATTATGTAAATGGAGTGGTTTTTAGACCAGAGCAGCTGCACATCGATGAAAGCCTGACTACTTATCAACCGATGCCAATGCTTGCAAACGGATTTGCATACTAAAATTGACTTAACTGGAAGCCTCGATAGTATATTGGCAAGCACATTTTCTGCATACTCAATGTCATACCACTTATCGATTGTGCAACGAGCAGATTCACCACTGGTTTCATCCATTTCTAACCTCTGTTCATCTCTTTCATCCAACGAGGAAACTCCACCATATCAGTTCTAAGATCAACAGATAAGAACCATCAGCGGATTAAGGCCTAGTAGTTATTTTGGTTAAACAAGCAGCAGATATCTGCAACTTTTTTTCCCGTAACAAATGCAGAGATAAACGATAGCTAATATTTGTACGTTATAATGGAAATATTTTCTATAATCTCCTTGTAACATATCAAAATGCACTATTTTCGAACATGACTAAATATTATCTTGAAAAACAAGGGCAATAGATAGAGGACATCTAAAGACATGATTTTCGAAGGAGACATAACTCAAAAAAGGGGTTTTGCTGGGACAGATTAAATTACACTACAGACACATCATTCTCACATTAGGAAATTTGGATTCAATCCCATTACTCTGATACATGCATAGACTAGACATTATAGTAGTGTAATCGATGCATCATAATGAGACAGTTAAAAGTAGCATGGGAAAAAGAAAAACCGGGAATCTAACAATGCAACCTAAATGATATCAAGAAAGCAAAGATGAAAAAAAGAACAATAAATACTTGAGAAAATGCAGGAGGAAAATGCACTACGGGATTCAAATGAAACAGATCTTTTAATTTTCGAATGGTCTGACAAGCATATTCATTCAATCAAACTAGGCAGCATGACAGTGAAGTGAACATACATACCACAAGTTGCTCATCAGCAATTGCGTGCTGATTTTGTAGCCTGCCAATATAATCATCCATATTTTAGTTTTCTTCAAATATAATCTCGAAATATTGAATACGTAAAACAAGCAATCTTAGAGAAAATTGCGACCAACATGGTGAACTTTTGACACCATGTTGAACTTTCGAAATATAGCCTTGATTTAAAGAACCAAAATTCCAATGACAGCAATCAAGAGGAAAAGTTAGCCACAAATCATCGGTCCTGAAATTTTTGACAAAATGCATAAAATCAAGAAAGATCTGAACTTTTAGATCTTTTACACAACAAAAATTTTGCAATCTAGCAAGCAAGTGAACTGCAATTCATCACCGCTCACCCTGAAAATATAATTTTTTTCACAAGTAGCCAGGATATCACTTTCACATGCATAGATTTTTTTTTTTTAATCTATCAATGAATGATCGAATGCCGAGAAAACAAAAGGAGGAGTTTGGGGCTCACATATTGCAGTCGGTGCCTCTGGCTGCTGTCGAGAAAAAGTGACTAGAAAAATACTTCTTTTTGAGGTAGAAAGGTAACTCCGGGACTTATAACGCTTGTGTAGCAACAACCGTTTCTTCAAAGTGGCAATCTAGGAGTTCATGCATTTTTGACAAGTGGTACAGTTTGTAACAGAATGGATTGACAAAGAAATGCAATGAGGAAAAAAAAGGAAAAAGAAAGCTCAAATGTTGAATTTTCTACCAAACATTGCTGCATCAATAATCCATAAGATGTAAAGTTTACCTTTTCTGTGGTTCAAAAAGGTTTTTCTAGAAGAGATTTTAATGACCTGGTTGCGAAAGTTTAACATGTAACTAAAGGTCATGACACTTATAGAAACTGACAACCTATATAAGCCATTGTTGGCAAATAACAGCTTGATTGACACAAATACTTTTGAAAGCCTCTATAAAGAGAATATAACCAGCTACTTGCCTACGTGTAATAATCCTCTAAATCAAGGTCCATTCATAAAACCGAAAATTGAAGGCTGAAATAATAACTTACCCCAGTCGCTTTCAGTATGTTCCATGGTCAGCTTTCATCTCAGTTCTTTACATTCAATTTTCAAGATGAAAGAGTTGAATATAAACACATTTCATGTCGAAAACAGAAGTCCATCTAATAGACAATTTTATGAGTCAATGAATCTCTTCAAAGTCGTGCTTAATTTGTAGAGAAACATATGAAAAAGCAGACAAAGGAATCTCCAGTTCGGAATGGGGATATCATGAGGCAAGAATAAGAACATAACTCATGCACACAATAGAACAAACTGAAAACAATACCGCAAATGGTGTCTTCTAAACTTCGGATCTCTTTATGGCCTTTAGAAATGATTTCCAAAGAAACAACCATTGTTTAAAAGAAAACTCTTTTTTTTTTTTGGTCTCAAATCCTCTTCCAAACTGAGGCTGATGGAAGTTTTCAAATCATAACTTCGGACTAATTTATATTACAAACATAACATGCATCATGCTGTCTAAATTACTTTTGCAATTTACACGTCAATTAACCACCTTATTATGTACAATATCCAGAAAGGCTAAAATTGTATCTTGTTGGTTACATTCTACCAACGAATATCTATACACAGTCCCGTGCACACACATGGATCAAACCCAAAATATCTAATGTCGAAAATAGGCAGATTGTAGTTTGTAAAAGGCAGAATGCACTAACTCCAACACTAACAGACATGTCACACAAGATTACATGTATTAACTATTTAAGGTTTCTTCTCACTGCACGATTCACTTGTCGACGTTCAGATTATGAAACGGTCCCCTCCTCCCCTTTTTTTATTTCTATTCTAAACATGCTTTTACTGATAAATGCAATATTACTTCCTTTCTAAATCTAGAAAATCCCAAACGGAAATATTTAAGTATGTTTCATTTTTGACGCAGCCTACTTGCCAGAGTTTCACATTAAGAATGCAATACGGCAATCATTTTTTTAGTCTGACATTTAGTTTCTTCAAAAGAGAACCCCTATCAATTTTCCTCAAAGAATCAATGCATTCTTTATCGGTAAGCCACATTAATTCTGGCATAGGCATCAAGTTTGAAACGTCATCCGAAAATCAAATAAATACATAGGAAAGAAGAAAATCATTCTCTATATGCATTTTTCTATCTAAAAAAACTATTGCAAATTGTCAGAGTCTAAAAAATCTCCATTCAAATTTCCATGAAACAGTAGGCCTTTAATAGTGATAAAACATAATTATGTAGAACTGAAAAAGAATTGACAACAATATAGGTATTTACAATCATTAAAGAAAATTCCCCCAAGTTTCCATAATTTATTTTTCTTCAACTTCAAACATTAAAATATCAGCTAAAATTACCAAAAGAGTATGTAAAAACAAAAACAAAAAAAAAAAACCCTCAAATCAAACCTGTTTTAAGCAAAACATGAGACAGTATTTATCACCAAAAAGATAATCTAATCTTCAGAATTTTCTTTTTCCCAGAAATTCACACATAAGAGAAAAGCATTAATTTAACAGCTTTACAAGACACAAAATTATGAACCCACCATGAAAATAATCAGGAAAACTGCATTCATTAAGTCATTTATTGCTTTGATTAAACCAAATTTATGATCTTAAAAAAATTTTTGAACCATTTTTATTTGCTTCAATTAAACCACACAGATGAAACTACAGAACTGCCAAAATCAACTGCCACCCAATTCTTTTTTTTTTTCTATGAACATGCATGAACATGCAACACCAAAAAGAGTAATAAAAGGCAAAACCCAGTAGAGAAAATGTGAAATATAAGTGAAAGATTTCACCTTTCCTCTCTGAAATTGGATGAATTTGAAGATTGGCAGGGAGTGTTCAACCAGAGAGAAGAAGACTAGAACAAGAACAAGTTCCCCAAGTGTTCTTATTGGAATCTGATGATGTTTTATTGAACATGTATGAAATAGAGACATTGGTGGTGGTTGTGTATGATTGTAGGTAAAAAAAGGGCTCTGATATCATGCAAAAGTTAAGGAAGTACTACACTAAACTGAACAGAACTGAACGACCAAAAAAAAAAAGGTTCCGCTCTTTCTTGGAACAGTAATGTTAGTTAAGGGAATTGTCTTGTTCCGTACACTTAAAATTTTGTTAACTTTATTTACCGAAGTTGGGCCCAAAAACAAAAGCTGTTCTAGTCTGGGTGGGTTATTCTTCTTAAGACAAGACATTGATACACGTAACTGTGTGTTTAAATTTTAATAGCCGCATTTGTCATTGGGTTTTCTACATTTTGTTGGGCCTTTTGAGGTTTATGTTTTGTTGGATTGGTTTTCTCAGTTTTGCTCAAGTAGGTTGTCTTGTCGGCTGCTTGTCTTTGTTGCTGCTGTCATTGTGTTTGTTTCTGCTAGGTACTAGCTCAAAGGTAAGAGCTGCACCTGAAAATGAATCGGATTATATCACAACTTATAAATTTTTATTTTTTTATTTTAACTCAAGTAAAACTTGAAAATTGATATTATTATTTAAAAATATTTAAAAAATTATATTAATATTTATATAATTAAATTTAAATAAAATTATTTTTTATTAAATAAATAGTAATTTGGATTGATTCAAAAAAAAAAAAAAAATCATGTCCAAACCTTTTGAAGCCATACGAGTAACTTGATTTTTGGACAAGTCTAGTTAGAAGTAACAATAATTCGGATTTTAGTTGGTTTTCCTTCCATGTAATCCAACATATCTAGCTATGTTAATTAAAAATGGGTGAAAGTTAGATATGAATATATATTTAATATAAATATATTTAAATTTTTAAAAAAATAATTTTGTGTATTTGAAAAGTCTTTGAAAAATCATATCTTTATACTCAAAAGTTTTTTAACGTATTTAAAAAATCATATCCTTGTATTAATATTCGAAGAAAACTAGAGTGGGAGCCATGGCAGATTTCAGTGATCTGATGAAGATAAGGTATGGCATATGGTTCTTTCATTTAGATTTCTGGTGGTATTTTATCGTATCTTACATATACGATATACGAGGTATCGTATACGGCTACGTTACCAACGGGCAATATGGGAGTATACTCAATTTTTTCTATTTTTTTTTACCCGAACCAGTAGAAAAACTAACATGTTAAATTGCTTATCTTCTACGTTAAGAGTCTTTATTTTCCTGGAGTACACACATTCAATTCATAGTCGAACAGGGATACGAAGGTGTAATCATGAGACTAATGCATTATTCTCATCATGTAAAAAGTTACAAAAGTAAATTAAAGGAAGAGAGTTGCAGCACAACTAGAATTTGATAATTTTAAACATGATATGAAATACGACATTTAATAGACACAAAATAGTATAATAAATACAGCATGGCACATTAAACACGATAATAAAACATGTTTAATACAAATATCATATTTATTCAAGATTTCTAATTCCCAAACCAAGAAATGGGTCTGAAAACTACTTCCAAGTTCAGATACTATCCTATACTGATCCTCCCAAGTAAAATTCTACAATCATCATCTACCCTCAATGGCCCCAAAGCTGAACTGAAACATTGGGATATAGCTAAAACTTCAGCAATAACTCGAGGCATTGCAGCTGTTTCCAAACACAAAATTTACATGTTTCTAGGAAAAAAAGTCATCTTTGGGATCAAAATTTCTGTTTACACCCATTAACCGCTTTCAATGATGCTTAATAGAACCTCATATACTCGGAGATGTAATTATATGTGTACTATATACAGTTAAGAATGAGTAAACTTATATGATTGCAAGCCAAAATTTTACAACAAAGAATGACAAAATTGCTAATTTACATTTGATCACGCAATTGCAACAGTAAACTATGCATGCTATCTAGTTTCTCTTTCAGTTCTTTAATGTTAGTACGATTCACCTCGGAGGAGTCTGAAGCAGATAATTCGGCAACAAGAGAAGCGCACTTGGCCTGTGAATCCGAAACTGCCTCCTCAAGCAAAGCCATTGTTAAGCGCTGGTCTTCATTAATCACTTTTGATGATGGAGATAGCCCAATAATTCCGGCACTGCTGCCTTGACTTAGCTTATCCGGTGAGAAGATCTTGTCAAAACCCTCGATTCCTACGAGTCATTAGAACTTCCAACTCATACAGAAGGCCTGGTAGTGAACTTTTAACTGAATGAAATAACTTAGCCAAATCATACTTACCAAGGTTGCTAAGTTTATCTATGGCATCCTTGCCGAGCGACTTTTCCAGCTTAAGCAGTCGCAGGACTACAGCAGCGATACGACACATTGAGTCAACTTCAGACTTGCACAAGAAAGCAAGGTGCTGAAGTTCATCCTTGGTTACAATGGCCTCGATCTACAGAGTGAAAGAAACCTTTATTTAAGAGTAATTGACCATTATTACCCGCAATCAACTTCTTAGAAAGTAAGATCTCATTACCGGTTGCTTGACAGAAAATTTCAAGTTTTCAACCACCCAGTTGACCATTTCATTCTCAGCGTTATCTTCTGATATCACTATTCGAACTTCAAGATTTATTCCCCCGAATATCTCGAAACTTTCTTTGAAGCCGTTTGCAGGTGATACATCTTTAAGGATGCTCCTCTCAACCTGTGGCTTCAAGGTCTGCAAGCCTTCCACACTAACCTACAAGCATTTTCACCTTTTAGAAAGTTATTAAAAGCAAGGCAGAAACATGAAATTCACATGAAATGAGTTCGAGGTCACTGCTCCGTGGGCTGAGGTACTGCCGTCTTAGGTTGACACAAAAATGGTTACTAGTTAAACCAAAATTTCTAATTAAAATTTTGAATTCCCTCCATCCTGTGTTGGCCACACCCAACAATTCTGAAACAAATTTTTAATGCCAATGTGCCTAGAAATGAAAATGGTAACCATTGTCGACAAGAGTCTAGACAAACTATGCTTTGCATAGCTCCTAAAGCTTAACCCTACCACAATCAAAGAAGATAAGAAAGAAATAAAAAATTAAAATCCAAACGATTCAACCTTTCAGCCGTCTTGTCATCAGAGGACAAGTTCAAGGGCCAGACCCGACAATAAACTACCCATGATAGGACAAAAACCCACCCTAGACACACATAGGTCCGTATACATGCTTCTAACACAGGAAACAAAATGCAGAGAAATATCAACAGTTCAGTGTTGCTCACATATAAAATATTGTTGGTTCTAATCACTTCTAAACTAATAAAATACCTTTACAATGGCCAGGGCAATAGGAGTAAAAAGAATCTTACTGTGACCAATTCCACAGGATATCTCCGCATTCCACGTGAAATCCCTTTTACATTCGTCAGATCCTTCGGATCACTTTTTGCTTTTACTCGCAAACTTCGGAAAGTCATATGCCAACACCTCTGCTCTCTGCCCAAGTCTTCTTTCTCGAACCACCACCTTTCAGCCATCTCTTGCACACCTTCAAGAGCAAATAACCAGTCTTGTAACCCAATGGATACATCCACATCATCTGGGATTCCCAGGCGCAAAAAACTATCATCTTTCACAGCTCCCAAGGTTCCACCTGAACCAAATTTAAGACATTTACAGTTAAATTACAAGAGTAAAATGCCAAAGAAAAACTGCCACTGCTACTTATAAGAGCAACTAACTAACAAAAATCACAATAAATTATGTCTCATACCATCCACAAGATCATTATCAATGAAAGCTGAAGGTTTTAAAAGTTTTGACAGTGGCCCGGATGATAAGTTCTCTATGCCCGTAGAAAGCTCCATGCTGGGACCACCATCAGACCCAATAATTCCGAATCGCTGTAGCAGAGCTTCAGTATGATTCATTCCTCCACCTAGACGCACACCTGACATACAAGCTGACACACTTAAAGTATGACACTCTTTGTCCCGCTCATCAAAAGGAACAACGTGCACAATGCTTATGTCCAGAAATGGAATAAGTGAAGCTTTTCCATTTGATAGGTGCTTCTTCTTGTTGTGTACCCAAAAAACAGCTCTTAATGGAGAAAATCCATTCCCAGTTACCAGAGAACCATTTTCAACTGAATCTAACAGTGTTCTATTATTGTGAACAATGTTTCCCTCTGTGTCTACACAGTCCACTTGAACACTCTCCCAACGCAAATTCGATGAAACAACCATAGCACCACCAAGAGTTCTGTGGGTGACTTTAAGGAACAGATCATTTCCAATAAACTGAACTAAAGGCATGCCCAGGATATCCACGGAGGATGATTCGAGAAAACTAAGCTGAAGGACATTTACTGATAAGCTTACAGCAGTATCACTAGGAACTTTCTCTATCAGCCTTCCACCCAAAGTATCATCGTTTCTCTTTGGTCCTTTATTCTTTCCAACCACTGCAATCTTTTCACTAACTCTACCAATATAACCATAGAAATCCAAGACAAAAAAGAACTGCTCAACTGACGTATTGGACATAAATTGTTGACAAGCAACCCCTATTCTGACAACACCACCTGGAGGAGGCACAACTGTTAATGGCTTCCCATCAGCAGATGCCATAGCTAACTCAACAGCAGCATCTTTCAGCTCAACGCACCTCCACAAGCCTGAAGACCAGCCAAGAGAACTTTGAACTCCGGTTAAGCTAGCTGTTGTTTCCAAAGACAAACTGAGTCGTGATGCTCCAGCAGTCCATTTCTTCAGGCTAGCATCAATTGGTTGACTGTCCCAGAGGGAGAAACAAGCAGGATCCTTCTCCAGGTTCAGTAGCTTGAGTTTTAGTGATGGTGACTCAGAAAAAAACAAATTTTCAAAGTGAAGCCTAGCTCCAGCAAATGACTTTTGCATGATATGGTTCTCTCCGCCACCAGGATTATCAAATTTGCTTGTGTCCAGGGGAACACTAATATCTAACTCCTTGAGAGTGAACATAAGGGAATTCACTGAAGAATCTGGTAAAACAGAACCAGGACTGACAACAATTCCATCAGCTAAGAAGGAAGATATCCTCAAACAAGACTCTTCCTGAAGATGTATCTGAATAATTAATTGAAAAATTAGAATGAGAAGGAAAAGTTGATACAATTGGATGAAAAGTAATTGTGTATCAAAATTATGAAATTATACCATAAGAGGCTGGCAACCAACTACAGTTTGTGAAGCAAAAGATGGAGGGAGTGGAGAGGGCTTGACTTGAAGAGAGTGGAGGCATATTAAGGGAACACCCACACTTAACTGCCATTGCTGCTCACCCAAAGGATATATTGGAGGGGAAAAATTCTTACCTGATAAATCAACACAAAAAAATAAATAAATAAACCATAAGTTCTTGTAATCTATACTATAAACTGATTATGCATATATCCACATGATGAAATTTTCTATATAATACAAAATAATAGTTAAGTGATACCAAAGTTGGGAATATGAAGACAAGAATCAGCAACGGCCTTCATAGATGGTTGCGCCAAAGTACAGGGAGGGCGTGAAAAGGTATCCCTGCATCATACCCACTAACATGTTAAATTCAACATAAACAGTAGTACTTCCAAAATGAAGTTGACCCAGAGAGAAAACCAAGATGTCTCTGAGTGATTCACATATACATTCATGTGAGTATCATCTATCAGGGTATCATTTCCCAATTTCAAATTTTTGAACTAAGTTTATGGAAAACTTTTCAGCACGAAAATCTATCAAAATTTCTGGAGATAAAAGGTTAGATTCTTGACTTGATAATACAAATTATGGCTAAAACATCAAGAAGAAAATTTTAAATGACTATGAAGTGAGACCATAAAGATAATGGATGGCATATGTAGCTAAAATTACTAGCTTTTCAGAAGCTATATCTGCTAATCATAAAAGTAAAGCTAACTTGTTCAGAAATTAAAAATAATGAAGTTAAGAGGTGATTGTATCCAACAAGACAAGGAAAGCCAGATTCAAAGATGCTTAAACCTTCAAATAAAGAAACAATAATTGGACTTCACCCCAGCCAGTCCAAAACAACCAAACCAAAATCTTTGGAAAAGTGAAATATAATAAAATTTACCTTAAAAACAGCCCACCGATCATAACCTTAGACAAATTACAAGAACTTTCTCCGTCAAAGTCACTGGCCTGCAGGAACAGAACATCCTAACATAAGATTCTCTACATTCCAGCATAACATGACTCCATATCAACAGTCTTGGAAGTCCATGGAAGCAAATATCGTAATGTTCACAACATTTTCAAATAAATAAAGAAATAATGAAAAGTAAAAAGATATATTAGGCTTATAGCTGGATGTACTAAGGAGCAAGTAGAAGTTACTAATACAGAAGTTCATTAGATTGTGTCAAGGATCTTGGATTGTTTTAAATCAAATTAACTAAAAAGCCATCAACCATCATGAAAATATTATCTCAAAAACAAGACAATACTATATAATTTCAATTTTTCACATGGAAAGGCAGAGCATGGTTGTGTTTCTAATTAGGGCTTTGTAAAGTACAGTCATGTAATCTTTTATTTTCTCAATGTCCAAAAAATCTGACAAGTTATAATCAAACAAGAATTTTCCAGCAGAAAAAAAAAAAAAGGATATATCCATAAAACCAGAATTTAATCATAAAAATAAGCTGATGTTAAGTTAAAAGTCAAATATCATAGAAAAATACCCGAGAAAAGAGGAGCGACTGCATCAATAGTTCAAGCTGGAACTCTGCAGGTAAAAGTCAAACCATTAGAAAATATTCTAATGAAATGATTAGAAGTGTGCTTGGATGAAGGGGGTGTAGAAGAGGGTAGAGTGAAAGAGAGTAAACAGTTTGCTCTACCTTGTTTGAAATTTACTAAGGAAAAATAAATGCAAAGCTAATATAGCATACATTTCTAACTTTACTGTCCTGCCCACTCCCAACAAGTAGATAGAGGTTTACTCTACAGTCTGACTCCTCACATGCCTACCCATTTACTCTACTTTTTATCTTCAAACAGCCAAAATTGAAATCTAAGAGAATGTCATACACCACTCTAAATGAAATGTAAGCACTGCTAGTAAAAAGATGGTTCTGTCCAAGTGTAAAACAGAACAAACAAAAAGGAAACAAACCAGTGTCCTTGATGCAAAGAAATATGTGGTCCACAACAACAGAAACTAGAGAGCGTCCTGCTGATTCAACGGATCGCTGTCAGATCAGAGAAAAATACTCAGTAAAATTTGACTATAACAAAGTTAATAAGAAGATATAGAAATGTCAGATGAATGACGGTAGATAAACTCAAAACCTGCTGAGCTTTTAGATCCACATCTCCTCTATTTAGACATACATATAATCCAGTCAAGAAGCGGAGAAGCGCTCGAAGTCCTGCTCACATGATTGTCCCACAATTATTTGCTGTGTTAGTACCATATAGTTAATTTCAAATGGTGAAACAAGCAGTTAGACAACTGGCTACCTTATTACCTGGTTCACTTAATGCAGGACAAACAACCTCGGTAACATGTAACTGAACCTCAAGGCCTAGTGGACTGTTTAATTCTGTCCTCTGCACTGTGATCTACAAGGAAAAAACAAAGAGTTAAATGTCAAGAGTACAGAATCCTGAAAATAGAAAAACACTCTCTACCACCACAAAACAGTTTAAAAAAACATTAAGTTTATGAAAATCAATTGAAATGTATGATTTGATTACATAAGCCTCTCCTGATACGCCTTCAAGAAAACGTTCTCCACCAAAGAAAACACGTTTTGCACCATCCTCATCCCTTTGAGTTGCTCCCTCTTGAGCACGTGCTAAATTAGCATCACTGAACATATCGGGATGAGGCAGGAGATCAATAGATAGAGACTCCCATTCTAGTTTCTGGAAAAAGAGAAAAAAAAAAAAAAGAATTTAGCATCAGTAGATACTGAGATGAAACATACAACTTATACACTCCTGATGACAAAGTTGAAGACACAAAAGGATAGATCAAAAGGAAAAAACAATTAACATAAAGCATTGCACATGAGGCATGTGCATACCCATATGTGCATATATATACGAAGAGAGGGAATCACGAGTCTATAATATGTTACCTTGAAAACATATATGAACTTTTTGTTTGAGGAGAAATCCCGCGCTTCCTTAAGATTTACAACCTAAAAAAAAAACAATGAACAAATTTGTTCAAATATGCATTTGTTCATAGGAAAACAGTTAAAAAATTATTACTCAATAACATGTGACTAATTACCTGCCAATTTTCATTAGTAGTATAAAGTAAAATGTTGCGCATGGTAATAGATGCCATTGGTGATGCCCTGACAAAAGAAAAACATAAGCAAGCAACAAGGTACAAGATGCACGCAAGTTTCATTAACAATCACAATCGTTTGAACAATTTAACTACTTGCAGTGCACAACAAGTGATATATGAAGAATACGAATATTGAAATCCTTCATCAAGATCTGCTAAACCAATAAGCAACAAAATGCAGAGCATTATCTGGTTTCCCCCAAAATAGATACAGAATAAACAATGATCTCAGGCAAAAATGTAAAATGTTAATGTATTTTCCTCTTCTACCAATAATGATGTCGCTTACTTAAGATGAAAAAAGCACTGAACCTTTGCAGGGATCTGACATTTAGACATTGACCAAATGTCAGAGGTAGCAAATTTCAAAAAATCTAGAGACAACACAGAGTATATGCATCTTTGATTAGAAGTTTCTACCAAAACAACACATTTTTTAACAATACATAGGGATTCTTTTTGCTTGTGAAGAGATCATGTACGGTTAAAAGGAATGCATAAACATAGAGTAAACTTTCAAGAAAAAGGGGCAATCTTACTATATGGTAAATTCCTCTTTTAGTGAACATAGTTCTACAAATTCTTTGTAGGTTAAATTAAATTCTAATATAACCATTAGTACAAGTGGCAGACACAAAAGGAGTCAAGTCTATCTTTTAGAAGAAAGGTCTCGGAACAACCAAGTAAAACAAGTACAAACAAATAGCCGTATGCATATGTTTACCGGTCAAGCAAGCATACTTACAGTTAGTGACCGCAAATTTGCATAAAACTAAAAACAAAAGAACTTACCAAGCTGCCCCCCCTTTGCAACGAGCTCCGCCACGAGTTTCAAGTAGAAGATTGACTGTCTGAACCTTTAGAGTCATTCCATCTGCAATCTGAAAAAAATAAAAGGACAAAACATGAAGTATATATTTTGTAGCTAATCCTTTGTCCATGTTGCTAATGACTTGCATAAACCAGTAATTCAGCCACTTGAGGAATTTGTAGATTTATGTACTGGAATTTTATTTCAGTTATTTAACGTAAGCTGAAGATTTAATTGCATTCCAAAATTTTAATAGGGTAATAGCAACTTTGAGACGAAGTATGCACTACAAATCTGCTAACCTTTTAGTGTTTAAATCCATAATTTGTTTGATATTACAAGGCAGACAGTATCTACAACCTTACCAAAGATAGTATCTAACCTTGTCAGCAAACCCATAACCGCTACCCTTCCCTGAGGCGGTCGATGATTGCATGCTGTAGGTACAGAAGCAGATACAAGTCACATTTAAGAACAGTACAACATTCTCATACACAAAATCACAAATGTGATTTTAGTTTTGAAACATAACATTGAGTAAGGCTGAATCTACATTACCTGCTAGAGCTCCCGGGAGAATCAACATCAGGATTTTCCTCCAGAACCAGATCAAGCCTATCAATTTGCACAACAATTGGCTCGATTTGTACATTACTGACATAGGGGAGCTAGCACAAAAATGGTAATAATAATTTTAAGAAAAACATCAGTTCAAGAAAATAGGATCAAACCAGCTCAGAAGGGGAAAAAAAAAAAAAACTTAAACAAAAAAACTTGGAGGCAATTTCAACCTTATATTTCTATCATTTCAGTTCCCAAATATCCTTCCACATATAGTTTCAATTAAGCAAGCGACGATGAATTTTCCATTTAAGGGAATAGAGAAAAATTATATGTAAAACAGCAAATCCAAAACTAATTATCCACAATTCATAGTAGCTAAGCGCAAATAATTATTAAAAACCTCATAACTTCAAATTGAATTGTCCCCATTCATAATAGAAAAAAATGTATCTTGATCTAAGCTGAAATCTAATCAATTTCGTAACTTAACATCTCAAATTCTTTATAAATCAAACTTAAAACTAAAAATTAACCTAAATAATCATCAATTTCCCAATTCAAAATCCAAAAAAACAAAAATAAAAATGTAGAAACTCACAATTATCTCCAATTTCCCAACTTTGGCTGTCGTCACATTCAAAGCCAGAGGCAATCCCATACTTGCATGTAAAGCATCGCCATTTATATCTAACAAATCCAAAAATAATTTTTTTAAAAAAAGCTGAAAATGGAAGCCTAAATTAGATCCAAAAATCAAAAGAATTACCTAAATTGGAAAGTTGCACGGTACGGCCTTGTAATTTGAACTGATCTCTTGAGAAAGATTTAAGCCAGTACTTCAAAGTGTACTCCAATGCTCGAGCT
>JAQSVH010000010.1:27891782-27920431 GCA_029448705.1 Adansonia digitata | reverse complement strand
AGAGAGGTGACACGTGCGAGTTCATGGATGGCACGTGCAAAAGATGGGCTAAGGAAGGGTGCATTGGATCATGGTGATGTGTCAGGAGTTGATTTGCCGGTGATTCTCCAAAGCAAGGAAAGAATAAAATACAGTAAAGAAAATTAAATACTTAAGGAAGACGACAATTTAATCTTTAGATATTTTATTAAATTAATTTTTTTCCTTTTTTTTGGGTGTTAAAACTTGTTAATTATATGCTTAGTTTATGTTTACTTTTTCAGTTTTTGGGTGTAAAAATTTGTAAACCATGCAATTAAACTCACCATTTTCTTGGTTTTTTCTTTTTTATGGAAATATTAAGAAGAATTATAGAAATTTGTGAAAATTTGTCCAAATATGCATTTAAGTTATGGTTTTGTTAGTGAAATATTCCATTAGTTTTTGTTATAAATATCTAACTTCTTAGTAATTAAATAATTATAATGAAAAAAAAAAGATTAGTACTTTTTATTCTTTGATCGAATTTGAACTTTTAAAATAAAAGTCTCAAATTTTAATTTTTATAGTTTTCTCTTAAATGCGTAGAAAAATATAAATTTGATAATATACATAAGCATGTTGTATCTCATATTTTTCATGTTTAGTCATATAAATATAATCAAAGATTCATGGTATAAATTATCAAATGTGTCAAAATACTAAATATAAAAAACAAAATGTCTATTAAACTTTTCATGTTAATCAAGTTTAAATGTATTATATTGTATTTATTATACTATTTTTATATTTATTAAACATATTATATTCATATCGTATTTTCATATATTTTATCTAAAATTATGATTAAACAGAAATATGATGGCTTAACCATATATTTGGATTAGTTTAATGACCTGTTTAATATTTTATTATTTTCCATAAAGTTTGTATATATTAGATTATTTAATTATTGATAAAAAATTATCTAATTTACTTATTCTTTTGTTCTTTTATAACAAATTGATTCCTTGTTTGTATATCATGTGATATTTGGGTTTTAAGTTTTGTTCACCATGTGATTGGTTTGGTATTTTGCTCTCACTTTTTGACAATAAAAGCATACATATGGAAGGTAAAAGAAAAGGAATTGACAGAGTAGGGCAGTTTTTGTCAAAGTATGAACGTGAAAATGACTTTGCTTTTAAGACTTTATACATAGAACATACAAAACATATTGACATGTTTTGTGATGGGACATTTATTTATTTTCTCGTTGTTTTTAAATCTATAAATTCGTAAATGTATACCACATTTCATATTTTTTATGTTATAAATATGAACATGACATATTGTTTAACATGTTAAATCTTATATGCAGATAGATATATTTATTAAACATATTATGTGAATCGTATTAATCTTTTAATAATATTATGTTATGTTTATTACATTTATTAAATATGTCACGATCGTATTTTTTTATTGTATCACAAATTATTAAATTAAGTTATCCCACACCAAAAACTTGTTATTTGTTTAATTAAACCTTTCAACTCCTACCTTTGGCTCACTTACTGCTAATATTGGAGACCTTTTTAAGACATACACACAAAAGCAATTCCTTTGTTTACCATTATTTTGGACTAAGAAAGGTGGTTTCTTAAAAGTTTTAACCCCATTTATTAGTAGGGTCATTGTTCCATACTGGAAGGCAAGAACCCCAAAATCAAACCTTGGCCATGTGGGAATTCTCCTTAATTTAGGACTCATGGTTGGAAATCGATTTATTTATATAAAACAAGTCATATTTTGAGAATTTTTCATTAGTAAGCTCATTATTCCATTTTGGAAGGTAAGAATCTCGAGTTTTAAATTTTGATCATGTGGGAACTTTCTTCAATTTAAGAATGATGATTGAAACCGATTTTATCTATAATATATAAAAGTATGAATGTAGAAAATCTTTTAAATTGATGAACTTATCATTTATTGTTTATCATATTATTAAAATGACATTAAAAATAATATTTAATTATTAATTGTATAAATGTAACAAATTATATTTTGTTGATATTATATATTATAAAATTAATATATATTTATTTAAATTATCACGTATTATTGATATATATATATATATAGTAAAATTAATAATATTTATTATATATATTGTAAAATTACTTAAATCCAAAAATCATATTTAAATTGTTATAATTTAAGATTAATTCTTACTTAATTAGTATTAAAGTTATATACCAATTAAACTAGAATTATAATTTAGATTAATTCTCATTTAATTAATATTAAAGCTATATATCAATTAAACTAAAAATTTTCATTATAAAATGGATGCATTAACATCCAAGATAGCATCTGCATTAATTTTGTTGATTGTACTTTTTTTTAATTCTTTCGTCTTTACCTTTCCTCTTTAAGTTGTTCTTCCTTCCATACAGTTCTATGTTTAATCATTGCTTATGATAGTATGAAATAATAATTTTTAATGTTGATGCGAATTAAATAACAATTGTTAATATTAATAATTTAGAAATATCTAAAAAAAATTAAGCATCAAAGTAATGGTTTTTTATAAAGGAAATGTTGAGACATATTCTAATGGCAATGGCACGATGTAGATTGAAAATAATTTTGATTGATGATGAGGTAATATTATGATATTTAAATTTTAATAATTAACTTTTTAATTTATATTTTTTTCAAATTATTTTTAATAACTTTTTTAAATTTCAGGGAACTAAAATTTAAGTTACGATGTTTACTGATATTATGACAAAGTTCAAAAATTTTTTTCAAAAGGAAAATAGTTAAAAGATCATTTGATAAGTTTATAGATGTTCATAATGAAACAACTTTTTTGATCTACAAAAATATTTTATTTTATGTTTTTATTTCCTTTGATGATTTGAGAAAGCACATTGATAAGCAAATAGATATGTTTTTCATTGTAAAAAAATCTATATATATATATGTTATAATATTAATATATTTTATTCTTTTGTCATATATTATTAGTGTTATTGTCAATGCCTAACCAACATTCTCAATTAAAAAAATGAAAGTAGGATTGACAAAAGGAAAAAGAAACAAACATAAAAATTGTGGCACATAAAGAGGTCTTATTGCAAGAAAGGTACTTAGAAAAGTTACGAAATATTTATTGTAAATTTTTAAAATAATATTATTATTTAATACTTTAAAAATCTAACTATAAGTAATATCAATTTTTAGAGATCCAAGTAATCAAGATTGAAGAGCGGAAAGCATTGATCTACAATGAATTCATCTTTTTAACATTGGACAAATATTTTAATTATAGTTTGAACTTCTTTTGTTATTATAATATTTGAATTATCAAAATATTATATTCTTTTTAATTATTTCAAAAATTTGTTAATATTTAATGTACATTAATTATACGTTATCCATTAAGATTATTATTTAATGTATTATTTAATAAATTCATTATTTAATAAATTAAAAATTAAATTTATAAAATCATGTGTAACGCAAGTGATGTTGAAAATTAATATATATGCATATAAAGGTTATATTTTGAGAATCGATAAAGAATTATAAATATTAAGATATAAAACTTAAATTTATCAAATTTATTAAATTAAACGAATAATTCAATTTATAAATAAATCTAAAAAAAAATTTATGGACAAAAATACGCTTCAAATCTTCGAACTGAACTAAACTCAACCTAGCTGTGGACCACTTGGCTACTTTCATGGTGTCGTTAGTTGTCTGCGGTTCTGCACACTTGTCTGATCCCAGATCAAATAACTTCAAAAATTCCTGTTTGGTTTTCTTCATTCTTGGTGTTTGGAGTTATACAAATTCGGATCAGTGTCAGATAGACAAACAGAATTGATATAGATATATTAAATTTAGATGTATTCAATTTTTTTATAAAATTTTTTAGATTATATTTTTATATACGTGTTCAAATATGTATTAACACGTATATTAATTATTTTAAGGGAAATGAAAAGATACTAACATTTAGTTAATAAGATTTTTGTTTCCCAAAATCTGCATTTGATGTTCTTTCAATGGGAGATTTGATTGGATCAGATACTTTGAATTATGTTGAGAAGTATTTGAGACTTAAGTCGACTGTGTATTGTCTAAGATTTCGAGACAAAATTCTCTTTGCGAAATGAGACTTTAATCAGTTGCAATAACAACCGTAAAATTTTCCTGTCTTGTTGGCAGCTTGAAGATGCTGCGAAGGCATATAGGTTTTCGTGGATTGAACTGGACTGTGATTCGTAAAATTTTTAAAATTTTTATTTAAATTTTGAATTGGCCCAACTCAACTTTAAAGCTCATATTTATTATTCATATATAGTGAAAATTAAAAGTATATATATTTTAAAGTTATTAAATAGTAATTCTCGTTAGGCTAACCCGAATTGAGAAAAGTCATGTCCAAGGCTTAGTCTGAGAGGGCTAGGCTTACCGGGTTAGGTAAGTAACTCAATTTATGAACAAATATGGGTAAGTAATCTCAAATCGAATAATGCTTCAGCAACAATTTAAAATGTGACCATGAACACGTTTTTAGTCACGCAGCATTTATCAAGATTGCAAAATGCTAGTGTAGTTAATCAAATTAAATATTACAGTAAATATCGAGATGAAATAAGCTGAAATCACAAAATGGTGACAGTAACAATGCGTTACAGTCGCTATTTATATTCCTAATTATCAAGATACAAAAGTTATTCTCCAAGAAGGTATGGATCGAATAGCCTAAATCTGCGGCATGTGCATCTTCACTACTGAAAAATCTATATGCCTTGCATTGATGCAACTCGTATAAATATGACAACTGTGTTTATAGGTTACTCAAGTTTAATTTAAAAAATACTTGACTTCGACTCAATGTTGTCGAGCTCGTTTGAGCTCGAGTAGCCAGATTATCGAACAAGCCAAATTCAATACTCTGATATCAAATTCAAATAGATTATGATTCTAATTGAGTTTTTACTAGGTAAACGAATTTAATTAAACTAATTCGAGTAGTTCGATATTTATCTCAAATCAAACTCAAACTTTAAAAATAAAACTCAATTGATATAGAATCAAATTTCAAACCTCGATTTTCAAGTCTTGGTCGAGCTCAACCTCGGAATCAATTTCAGCATAAACAAAAGATGTTACAAGAAAGAAAAATAAATAATGTGATTTAATATTGCATTAATTCCATAAATGGAAATGGTGAAGAAATCAGCTCAGCACAAATAATACAAATGTAGAAGTTGAAGTGATTGCTTCCTAAAATACAAGAGTAGCCACTACTATATATATCTATTTTGCTCGACTTCTTATTTTTCTTTAAGTATTTGTATCCAACACTAGTGTTCTCGTACTTCCTGAAGTACTTGTGTCCGGCAGCCATGTTCAATGCATAGAACATAGATATGGTAATATCACCCTCAAAAGACTCTCCAAATGCATGGAAAAACTTAGAAATAATTAAACATACCTTGTCGAACATATACCTATATCCAACGCTCACACTCAAGTCTGAGTCACATAGATACAAATCACAACCCACTTTTGTTAGAATCACTCAATCTACTACTACTAGTAACATAGATACAGATAGTTAAACAACGGAAAAGAAACAAAAGAAAATGGTTTGCTTATAAGAGATCAGCAGCCATAGCTCGAGCGAGAATCCGAAGTCCGGATGTTGAGTTGTCGTCGTGGAGTCCCTATCTCGCAAGCATTGACCCTAGCTGCAAAACGCAGCGAGCATAGGGATTCACCCGCGGATGAGGGTTCCGGCGAGATATTTACGAACATCAGAGTCTTTGAATCCCCACCTAAACAAGGCTGGTTTAACCATGGGATTACAAGAGATCAGATATCATGTAGGTAAGAATCAGAAAGAACTTATGTTACTCAGACTCGAATGCGAGTGTCGGATACAGTTCAGACCTTTTAAGTTTTTCCATGTATTTGTAGGGTCCTTAAAGGGTCATATTCCCATGCCTATGTCCGAGTATCTCTATACACTCACACCCGAGTCCAAATAACATAGATTGAGACTGCATGTGTATAGATTTACCTGAAGAAGATAGGTGAGTTTTGAGTTCCGAAATGGTACATGGTCCTCCTTCTTTGCCAATGCAAATATCACATCAGCTAAAGACGATAAACTTTTATTAATAGCCTGAATAAAATTAAAAAAAAAAAGTCAAAAAAATGAAAATAAGGAATAAAAGATAAATGAAATTAAGTAATTTAAGTATGTTTAAAATACTTGAGTCTCTTTTAACCGGTCCCCTGTCGAGCCACTCTTGGAAAGACGCTCGCTTCCAGCAAGATCGATTAGATTCAAGATACCTTGTACTTGTTGTTCAGTGCCCTGGTGGACATTGTACACACGGTCAATTATATGATACATTGCAATTAGCTCATTGAAGATAAGATTGCGAATGGAGTAGAATTATATTTACGCAGATTATAGCGGAAAATGAAGTTGTACCTCGTTAAGACCATTTATTCGCATTGTGAAAACGAAATGACTTCTTGATGATTGTTCATTCATTTGAGTTTTCCCCACAGACCTGAATGAGACAAACGCGAACGTCATCAGTCTGTGATTATCTCTCTTAGAAAGAATTCGACTGTTTCTTATCTGAAATTTTCAACAGAACTGAGCTTCGATATAGACAATACAATGCATACTCTAAAAGAGTTTACCTGCTAAGTGCAGCTCGATCTAAAAGAAATGAGACCTCTGTACTACTTTCAACATCCACAATGGTAAGATCTGAGACTTGCGTGTTTCCATTTGCATCATGCTTAATTGTATATTGCTTTCCAGCAACACCATTTTCAATTTGTGATGCATCCTGGTTTATTGATAACAGATCACGAATTGTTTCATTATATATTTCTAACATTGAGACCTGCAAACATTTGTCGATTAAAAAGTTTACTCATTATCTAGAGAAGATATAAATAGCTCAAAGAATTGAAAGCAAACTGTGGAAGAAATACTGCATACCTGCATTTCATATCTCCAGCCTTGACATTGAAGAGCTTGCGTAGTTTGAAATATTTGTTCTAATGAACGCGGTATTAATCCCTTCTCATCCGGCTGTCCCGGTTTGCCCATCATGGTGTAGGTTTTACCTGAGCCGGTTTGCCCATAAGCAAAAATGCAAACCTGTAGAAAGATAAAACCGATGCATGATGAAGAACTATGCATTATCTTATCTAAGAAAATCCTTGCAATATATATATATATATATGTATTTATGTATGTATATGTATAAATATAACCTTATAACCATCAAGAGCACTTTGGACAAGTTGTGATATTTCGACGAAAACTTCCTCTTGTGATGCATCAGGGGTAAAAACTTTATCAAAAGTGAAAGAATGGTTCTGCCCTGATAAATAGATAAACATCAAATGAGTTTCATAGTTATGTTACTCGGACTCGGGTGTGAGTGTCGGATATAAGTATGTCTACAAGTATGTTCAATTGGAAAGTCATTGAAGGGTCATACCCCCATACCCATGTCCAAATATGTATCTAACACGAATGTCGGAAACGAGTACTTTAAGAAAAGTTAAGGGTCGGAACAACATAGATTCATAGGTAATGAAATCACATAGCACGCTATAATAGATTTTTATAATTTAAAGATATTGGTTCAGTACCGTTTTGTGTCATGTCAATGCCACGTCCTTGATATTCCATAACTGTGGGATAAGAGAAAACCCTCCCCTGGTTACTCAAACTATCATTGGTCAATAGAGGCCGCACTCTACAAAATACACGGATGTTTCCCTTCAATTCCTACAATAAAAAAGGGATCGGTTCAGAAACAAATTTGTGGTAATGTTTAACGTAAGATATAATTTAGAAACATTACCAATATAGTATTATGCAACTTCTTTCGCAGTTTCTCGCCTTCTATAAGCTTAAATTCTGCTTCTTCTAAGCGATTTTGTAACTCGTTTATGAGTTTCTTTTGCCCTTCAAAATCAAATCTTGTCTCGAGTGCAGACATATCGGACATCTAAAATCGAGAAAGAAGCATGATTATATTAGGAATTAAATTGATTATAACGATATAAATAGTTTTTTTCTGAAAAAAAAAAAAAAAAGATGAAATAACCTGTAATTTCCTCTCTGCAACCGCTAGTTGATCATGCAAAATTTGTATTTGATTACCTTGAGACAAGCATTTCTCCTGAAAAAGATTCGAAATGTATCAGAATATAGATTCATGATTAACAGGAAAGCAGAGTAAATGAGAAGCAAAAACTAACCTCTAATTCACTCGAGTTGGTCGCTAATTCTTTGTATTTCGATACTTCGACAGCTAGGCTTTGCACTTGCTGTCGATATTGGTCGCGATCGTCTTTGATCTGGTGCAGCTCCATTCGAAGACATGCAACTTCATTCAGCAAAGCATCCTTTTGCTTCATAGCCTCATCTTGGGAAGCCTAACAAAATTTGCAAACATCTTAGAACTTCGAAGAAATCAAACCTCTTCTCGAAAACAAAAATTTTCAATTACGACATGATACAAAATAAGTTGTTGGCTCAAAAATTCACTAGGGCTAACCTACTATATATAAACTCTGAGAACTAACAATCGAGCATTGTGCTTAAAGTGCCATTGAAAGACTAGATTACTACAAATGACAAAAATATGCAAAAACTGATAGATTTCCCGAGGACGGAAACGCACTATAGATGAAGCGAGCTGATCCTGCAATGATTTATGTTGACCTCTTAAGTTGTGAAGATTCTCCACAATGGTTGCTTTGTCTTTCTCACCACGCTTAATGGTTTCATGGGCTGCATCAAGATCCGTCTGGAGTTTACTGTTATATAACTGTAAACTCGAGTTGTAATCTTGTAGTAGCTTGTACATATCATTAATCGATGCTATCTGCAGTGTTCAAGAATCGCATAAGAAGTCGTTAACAAAAGTGAACTTATAGAGTAAATACAGTGACAGTAAAAACCGAGCCGCAAAGGTCAAATTGTCATATAATTTACCCTTTGATTGGCAGCATCAAGCTCGACTTGAACTTTATCAAGCTCTTCCAAAAGAGAAGCCTGCGACTTTTCAATACCAATCCGAGCTTCTTTTTCTTTTGCAAGAGAGTCCACCGCAGCCTGATTATTACATTACATGTTCCAAACGCATAAAACAACAATGAAAACTGTATGACTAAAAGATGTTGAAGTAACGAAAAAAAAAAAAAAAAAGAGAAAGATATTGCCCTTCTTACTTTCTTCTCGGATTCTTCTTTTGCAAGCTTCTCTTGTAACGAAGCCAAGCTTTTTCGGAGCTCCAAAATTATCAAATTAAGTTCTTCATCCTTGTTTCTTAAAGCCACCTCTACACGAAAATAGATTATTTTACATCAAATGAAAATTAACCAATAAAATCATAAAGAAAAAATTATATAAAAAAAGGTGAATAAAGATTCAAACCCATTTCATAGCATCCCCTTTCAGTCGATTCCAAAGCACTCCTTAATTTCACCTGTTCAAATGCATACTCTCCTTCAAGTTCTTGGAACCATCTAATGCAAAGCCTAAGCCTCTTTATATACTCCATCATATTCTCACATCTTTCCTGAATAACCAAAACAAGCAAAAATAAGTAAATCGAAACTAATCTGAGCCGAACCATCATAAATGCAACAGAAAAGCACACTCACCTTATAGTTGAATTTATTCTTGTATTTCATTTTCTCATTCACTAATGCGTCCACATCCTCTCTAGTGAACTCAATGCCACCGCATTCTGAGCCTGCATTGCTTGCCGGAGCGCTATTGGGGCCAAGATCTGGGGAGCCATTTACAGGTGAAAAAGCTAGCCTGAGCCTACCATTATTTGCAGCGCCAACCATTTTTTCGAGTCCAAGCCTTTGTTCCTTTTCTCCACTCACTACATCAGCAAGATATTTCTTCTACAAATCAAATAAAAATTTCCACCCAAAAAATGGGAATTTAATAAAAAAAGGATTCAGCTTACTTTTTTTACTCTCAAAAGAACAGTAAAAAGAGCAAAATTTATCCTCTAATAAAAATAGCATACACATTGAAACTTCGCCTAAAACAGCAGGAAGTAATTAAGCTACAAAATTGAAATTCCATCCACAAAATTGGGACAGAAAGCCAATGTGAACCCTAAAATGACACATAAAAGGTGCTTACTAGCAAAAAGGACCATGGAGTTTCAATTCTGACCCAGAAAATGGAGAGAGAAAAAAAAAAACAATTTGTAACCATAAAAAAAGGGAAAAATTATTATTAAACCTCAAAATGAATAACAAAAGATACCCATTAACATGAAGAACATGGAGATTGAAACTTTACCAAGAAAAATGGCAAAAAAAGTCTTCCACCATAACCAAATACTTGGAAAAAAATAACATAAAAAATCCAAATTGGTTTAGAACAAATTTGAAGTCCCAAATGAAGAACAAAAGATACCCATTAACAAGAAGAACATGAAGATTGAATCTTTACCAAAAGAAAGTGAATCAAGAACAACCTTCAACTATAGACAAATACATTTTAGAAACTTACTTTTAAAGGGCTTGGGGTGATAATGGAAGTAGTTGTGGGACTGGTGTTGGGTTGAAATGGAGGTTTGTTCTGATTTTTTGAACCCATTTTTGAAGAAGAAAAAAAGAGTGAGAGAGAAAGGGAAGCTTGTGAGAGATGTTGGAGATAGTAAACTGTGGGGGATCTAGCAAAGCGGGGCCATGAATTGCATTCAAAGCGACCAATAGTGTTATCACAGCCGTTGCTTTTACTACCAGGAAGACGATGATGATGATCAAACAAAGGACACTCATGAAGACATGAACTCAATCAAAAATTCTTTAATTTAATCTCCCAAAAAAAAGTAGAAAAAATAATAATACGAAAGTTCATAACTTTGTTTTTTTTATTGATGAAACGATAAAATAGGGATTGTCCTTTTGGACTTTAATTACCGTTGAGATCTGGCGGACTTTTTTATTTTTTATTCCTTTTTTATATATATATATATATTTAATATAAATTTTAATAAATAATAAATAATAATTAATATTATAAAAATTTAAAAATATTATGATTTTTAAATTTAAAATAAAAAACAAACGAATCAATCTGAACGGATAGAATTCTATTCAAGCTCGTTTAATTATGCAATATTTAATTTTTAATTATTTTTTAAATAAAAAATTATTTATAAATCATTATTTTCATTTAAAAACCAAATCGAACAGTTATCCATGTATATTGCTAAGATTGATAGATTTGTGTATTCATAGTGCAACATTGATAGACTTGTTAAGGAAAAGAAATCCACTTAGAATATTTAAAATATTTTAAAAAAAAAAGTTGAAAAAGTGTGATTGAATAATAAAATGCATTAAACATAATAAATTTATCAAATAGCATTCTTTAGTTAAACTTTTTAATTTAATGATAAAATCACAAGCTAAATTATACTAAGTTATAAAAATATAAAACAAAAAAAAATAAAATAATATCGACATTCTCTTTTTTGTAATTTTAGGTTTACAAAGAAAAAAAAGAATTTTAAATTAATATGTCATTTTTTAAACAGAAAAAAAATGTTATTACAATTATAAAATGTCATTTTTTAAACGGAAAAAAAATGTTATTACAATTATTCGAAATTTTTACAATTATCTTTTCTTTTGAAATTTTTAAAAAAATAATTTTAGAAAAATTGTACAAATGACTTATTTTCTAAATTCTAATCTAAGCATACACACAATACATATATATATATATATATATCAATGGAAGCATTACATAATCAAATAATGTGACATTTATATATGTCATGTCACATGAAATTCAATATTAATTTGCATTATTAGGGATTTTTTAAAATATATTTCATATCCTAAATAAGTGAATTTAGAATTAATATATATATATATTAAAATTTGTTACACCAAAAAAAAAAAGTTTTAGAAAAAAAAGTTTTTTTAAAAAATGAGCAACTTAAAAAAATTGTATTTTTTTAAAAAAGATTAATATCCAATTTTATTATTTAATTTTATAGATTTATTTAAATTTTGTGTAATATTAATATCCAATTTTATTATTTAATTTTATAGATTTATTATTTAACTAAATTAATGTTACTTGACTGATGAAATTAAATTCAAGCTAAAATTAGGATTTTAGATAACCTATTTATATATATATATATATATATATATATATTTGTTGGAAAGATAACCTAAATTTCAAGCTTTAAACAAAACGAAAAATTAAGCCAACATACATTATTGATTTTTTTTTTTTTGTAGTCTCATGGTTAGGTATAGGAAGCAAATTATTCTTATACATTAGTAGAAAAATAATTAAGATAATGATTGAATTAATGATAATTTAAGAAAACGATGGTTGGATAGTGTCAATGATGATAATGATGATGATGATAATAAGAACAACAACAATAATAATAATAATAAGGGGAAATTGAAAACTAATTTACTATATGTCATTGACAAATAGAGAGCATTTCTTAGGAGTTTGGAAATGTATACTGTTTTTCCCATGTCCTTTGCATTAATCTTAGGTTATTTACTTAGTTGTTTAACAACTGTTTTTCAAGTTAATTTAGATTTTTTTCATTAATTTTACAAAAATATGCTTTGAATTTCAAATTCCGATATCTTTTTAATTTTTTTCTTTATGTTCACAAACTTCAACGTATTCACTTTCAATATTGTTAAACTCTTCGATTTCGAAAAAAATCAAAACCTATAAATAAATATTTTTACTCTGTTTGCTTCAAATGGGTGTCAAGAATTTTTTTTTTTCACTTTATTTATTATAGTATAAAAACCTTTGGATCATTCTCCCCTTCATTTGTTGGAAAGAAAAAATCAAAGCTCCCATCACACAAGGAAGAAAGTTAGTTGGCATATCCCTTTAATTTTGGGTATTCGATTTCATTTTTACGATATTTTTTTTTCCTTCCTAAGAGACTTTTTTTTAATTAATATTTTTATGATCCATCAGTTCATACATTTATATCGTATTTATATATTTTATTATATCATAATCATATTTAAAATATTTTATTTTTTGTATAAATATTAATATGTAAATAATTAATATTATATAAATTCTAAGATATTTGTATCTTATGTCGTGTAATCTTATCAGTATTGGATTAATGAACTTACTTCCGTTGAAAAATATTGTTTGTTTTCACTAATTTGTGCTATTTTTGCTCACTTTTCCAGCTTAGGTATTCCCCCAAATCCAATAATTTTTCTTTTTACCTGAAAAAAAAAAAGATTAGGCATCTTTATCTTGCAAACTTCTTTGATGTTCATGGCTTGCCTTTTTCTTGGTAACATGTAATTATCTTTATAATAACATTTTGTTGGTTAGCTTCAATCATGCAACATTGATGAACAATTTGTTATTTATCCAATTAGATGTATTATACACTGTAAGATTATTTTTTTTAATTTAATGATCATATATCAATATTTATGTAAAGTTATTTTTAAAAATCGATAACGAGTTGCTAAGAATGATATTTTAACGGTTATTGTTTCCGTTTCCGATTGTGATTTAAAGTACGAATCTTTTTTTTCTTACTCTACCATTTTCATGAGTATAAAAGAATATTATCATAAAATTTTCGCAAACTCTTATTAAAAAAAAAATTCATTGATTTGAATATAATTCGGACATGGACGAATGAAGCATGTTATTAGTAAATTGATAATGTTGTATGAACTAAAAAAGGACCAACAAAGCTAGCCTTTGAATTTGAACAAAGTTGATAAGTCTTTAATTAATTCTAGGTGAAAATTTGACCTAATGGAATTGCCTCTTTGCCAAGCAAAAATTGTCCTCTATATTTTCTGCTTTAACATGAAGCGAAGAAAGTAGAGCTGCTGGTGATTGGGATGCAATCCGAAAATTTTCTTCGTTCCTTGATTAAAGTCCGTTCTTAGATGAACCCGAGTTGATTCATAAATTTATTTTTTTATTTAAATAATATTAAAATATCAAAAAAATTATATTAATATTTATATATAATTATAATTATATTTAAATAAAATATTTTATTATATAAACAATATTTTAAGCTGAATTAATCCGAAATGAAAAATTTTATCGAGACTCAATTTAATACGAGTAGACGAACTGCCCAACCCATAAAATGTGTGAAAGCTTGGAAAATCTATTTTTTCTAATGCAATTCTTGATTAAATGCATGACGACATTAAATTAATAAATTAAGCAGTTAGGTGTGAAGAATTGTAGCAATGGAAAGTAGTCTGTACGTCGAGAAATAATAAAACGTTGGAATCTTTAAAATTGATAATCACCAATTAAATTTCACCAGATTAGCAGCCAATTTTATTTATTAATCCTTCAAATAATTTAATTTAATTTAATAATCAAATTTATTATTCTTTATTACAACAACCATTGATAATATCTGTGCCTGTCTGTTTGCATGGTCTGAATTGTAACAAGCATTTCTTGTTTGTCTTTTCATGCTTTTAATCAGTAATCTATCCCCAAAACATGTGGATTATTATAAGATTAACTACTTAATTAATTAGTCAAATAAACCAAATTAAACTTTGAAATCCGATTCTGTTATATCAATAAATAGGTTTCTACGGTTAATGAATAAATTAGAAAAATAAGTAATAAAAAAAATAATGAATGAGATCTTAACTTTTTAAGTCGGCGTATGCATCAACTTTACATTACTGGTTAATCCGTGAGATTAAATACTAATCTTGTATGCTATATTTGTTCAGTATGTCTCGAAAGCCCTTTCAAGCACGTATGGCAGATGATTAAAGCTATGAGTTAATCTAATTGGTTTAGTTAAATGGCATGTACGGATCGTTTGTTTTTAGACTACAATTTTTGGATCATATTAAAGATGGGAGCCCCTGGCCTATACACATGTTATAACTTTATTACTGAATCTCGTCATAAACCTTTTTGTTTGGGAAGAAAAAAAATGGAAAAAGAATTAATGGCTGAGATTCATAACAAAAGATGTTATTTCTTTTTAATTCAATCATTAGATTAAAAGAATTTTCTTCCATTTTCTTTTCTTTCTTTCCAACCAAACAGAATTAACATCAGCTAAAATGTATCAGGAAGTGTCATTGATTTGCCCTATAAATGGCTCATTCAAAACCCAGTATTCTAGGATATTTTCCTTTTAAGTTTGTCTTGATTTTGTCTTGTAAACTTCATCATTGTTTTTAAATCTTCTCATTTTTTTCTGGGGTCACTTAGGGTTTTATTTTGGGAGTGGTAAAAGATAAATTGAGGTTTGAAGAAAGCTATTTGTATTTAAATCCAGTTTTTATTCTAGTCGATTTATACAATTACCTTTAAAATATAATAAAGATTTGAATTACGAATCTTAATATTTGTAATTCTTTATTTATCCTGAGCTATAATATCTTTTATAGCAAAAATATCTCTTCATTTTGCAAATAAGCTTGTAATTGTTCTTAATTACAACTTGCAACACTTATATTTATTTTTTATTTTCTATTTTAATTTAAATGTAGTACTTATGATTGACAAAATAATGTAAATATATGCATCAAAACCATTGATTCAATAATTGATGCTTGATTTTTTATTCAAAGAATACAATTCAAATATGTTTTTCCAAATTAAAATATAAATATGTAATTTATCCACAAAAAGAATCTTTTGTTTATTATATACTAAAAGGAGATAGGAATTTTTTTTTTTATTCTTTTTGAGGAGAAAGATATACTGATAAAAATAATCTCATAATTCTAACTAGCATTGAAAAATCGGATCATTTAATTTAATCGGTTCAATTAAAAATTAAAGATTTGTCCAATTTGATATGTTTTATAAAATCAAGATTTTACCAAATTGATAAAAAAAATTCAATTGAATTGGTAAAAATCGAATTAAATAGATAAAAAAATCACTTTATGTTTTTTTTTGGTAAACAATGAGATTTGAATTTTTAACCTTTTAATGCATTAATTTCATATTAAAGATCGTGCTATTAACTATTTATTATATTTAATATTTATCTAACATTTTAATTATCTTTATAATCAAATTTATCGATTCAATCGATAATCAAAATTTTTACGTATTCAACCTTCAATTCAAAGTTTTTAATTATTGATTCTAACCGGTTAAAATAAAAATATTTGTGACCTATTGAGCCTAGTCATTAGGATTATTAGATTCTAGTTGAACCAAAGCATTAAAAAGACTAATAATGCATGGATAGTAAGATTCCTTAGGTTAACAATGGACTACCAAAGTATCAATTTTGTTCAAAAGTTTAATAGACTCGTTTCTTATGTCCAATAAATGGAAAAATTCAATCAATGAAAGCCTTCTAGGATTATAATTTTCTAATTTCTACCACTATTAAAAAAAAATTAAACGATCAATACTGACGAACAAAATCTATCAGTGTATATTCCCTTTTCGATATATTCCATAAAGCTTGTACCCATAATCATGTTCATGTACTAATTTATCTTTATTACCGTAAATCATGTACTAATTTTCATCCCATGTACTTATTTTTCTTTATTAGTATGTATCACTAATATTTGTTATCAAGTGTGCTCAAGTTCTTTGTTTCTTGTTATTCAAACAAAGGTTCTTCTGTTTCTGTTCTCCAGACAAAGGTCTAATTAACGGATACTTATAGATATCTTTTAATCATTTAAAACTTTTTTTTTTGGGGAAAAGTTTTTTAAATTAATTACTTTCATAAAATTTAGGAAAAAATAAAGTAATAATTACATTTATTTTTCATTATGAGAACTTTAACGAGTATCTATAAACACCGGTTAAACTTTCCCTTCAGAAAATAGTTTGATAGACACTCTCAAGTTCTTCTGTTTCTTGTCATTCAAACAAAGGTTCTTCTGTTTCTGTTATTCAGACAAAGGTCTAATTAAAAGACTTATAGATATCTTTTAATCATCTAAAATTTTTTGGAAAAGTTTTTTAAATCAATTACTTTCATAAAATTCAGAAAAAACTAAAGTAATAATTACATTTGTTTTTCATTTTGAGAACTTTAACGAGCACCTATAAACACCCATTAAACTTTCCCTTCGGGCAATAGTTTGATAGACACTCGCTAAACTTTTCCTTCAGACAATATTTTGAAAATAATCTCATGGTACAACTTTAGTTCTTGTTCTTTTCTTGCATGAAAAGCTCAAAGACAAGATTGTATAATCACCGAAATTCTCAAGGTTACAGTACAGAAACAATCATCATCATCAGACATGGTCGGGGCAAAAAAAAAAAACTGCAGACTTGAAAACCAAGCAAAGAGTCCCAAAAAGTAACCTTTGAATCCAATATGATATGGATTGTATGCTAAAGCTTAACTGGATATACAAGTGCTATACCAATTTCAATCCGACACTTTCGTGGGATAAAGCTGTAATATGCAATAAACTAAAATAAATAATATCTTAGAAATTGGTATGGAGTATAATATTAAGGTCCTCAAAGGAAACCTTAAATCATATGTGAATTGTATGCTAAAACTTGACCAGATATACAAGTGTTACACCAGTTTCAATCCGACACTTGGTAGGATAAAATCGTAAGATTCAATAAACTGAAATAAATACAACCTTGCAGATTAATGTGGAGTGCGACATTAAGGTTTCAAAAAGAAACCAAGAAACCTCGAAACCTTGAATTCAATGTCTTGTATACTAAAGTTCGATCAGATATATAAGAATTACACCATGTTCAATCCTACTCCGTTTGTAAGATAAAACCGTAAGATTCAATAAATTGAAACAAACAATACCTTACAAATTGATATAGAGTGTCGAACTTAGCTTCATTATAAATATTTTGAAGGTGAATGCATCTGGTTTTGGCATCTGTTTAGACCTACTTTTCTTTACAAAAGAAGTGGTATCTTCCTAAATAAGATGTTTGAATTTTTAGCTGTGGAAATGCGGCTGCCACTTTGGGCATTCCAATACTGAAACATCATAAAGCCTTTCCTTAAGATAAATGGTGTTTGTTTAATGATAGTACTGAATCCAAGTACTCTCAATCTTTAACAATAATTTGAGACCTTAAATTGTGATTCCTTCAATCAAAATGCAGCTATAAGAAAACCTTGATCCTATGTTTGGTAGGAAGGATGGAAAACGGGAAAGATAAAAGATGTTTTAATCTAACAGTTGGGATTCATACGAATGTCGCAATATTTTGTAATTCAAGCATTAAATTAAAATCTTTTTCTTTCTTTTGATCCGTTTCCATCCTTCCTACCAAATGGACGACCCTTTCCATCCTTTTTTCCGACCAATGGGAATAACAAGTAATTCAACATAGGGCAGGTAATTAATATCATGTCAAGAAGGAAAGAAAATGGTCGCATTCACCTGACTCAAATCCAGAGCCATAGATATCGAAATTTCTTCCCTCTAAAATTTATAGACAGTAACTATGTTACTCGGGCTCGAGTGTAAGTGTCATATACGAGCATGTATCCGATATGGCTATGTTCAATTTCTTTCTTTTAAATTTTTCCATGTAGGGAGAGTCCTTGAAGGATCATATCCCCATACCCATATTTAAATATATGCCGGACACAAGTGTAAGGCACCATTATCTCAAGAAAAATAAAGAGTCAAAGCAGCGTAGGACAGTAAAGCAGTCTCTAATTTCAACACTACCCTGATAAATGTTAATCATATCTAAATGATGAACAGAGACTTTATTAAAAAAGGATTATATGTTAATAAGAAAATGGAGGCATCTTGACATTTAACTACTATATGCACAAGTAGGGCAGATGAGGGAAAATCAAGAAGAACCATGCATGTAATACCAAAGGAAGGTCAACTGCACTTTGCGATGTTACCTCCGTAGAAATCTAGCATCGAAGAGCAATGCCATTTGTTTATCCCCTTTCTGCTGGTACTTTAGAGGTGTTTGTTTCATCGCACAATTGCATAACCTATGGCACATATATGTCTCAGTTTTCAGTTTTTGTATATAATATGTCAAGGTAAAATATTTGCTTGACAAGGGTCAGATCGGCATAACCTTCTTCAAACGAACACCATTAACTCTCATCGTCTGAATTAGAACTAGAATCTTCCATCCTTCGCTCGGCAATTGCAGGAAAAAGCTTCTGACGGGGATCGGGAGAAAGTGGTTCAATATGAGACTCGGAGGAACATGATGCATTGGACGCCAGATTTTTATGTGCTTTTACTGGCTTCCTTGGGGCATCTCTAACCTCTTTGCACACCTTATCCAAAATTATCAAGAAATCCCGAATGATGACAAACAAGCGTATGCCCTCATCCTTCTGTGCGTTACCGTGAAAATAATTGCCAGTGCTCTTCACTAAAGCCATTATTCTCTTCTCTTCCTCGAGCAATGACATGACATCAACCTCAGCATTTTGCACAAAACTCTCTAGCGTTTCCCGAAATCCACTTTCTTCCTCGATACTTTTCATCTCTGAGTTTAAGAAATCACGTGCTTTTAGGAGTGCATCGCCAAGTTTGGCAACAGTTCCTGTTAAGTTTTCAGCATCAAGAGCTGCTGCTTTCTTGACATTTTCAAGTTCACTACTCAGATGTGAAACCGCCTGAAAGCCAAGGCTGCGGTACTGCTCGTCCGTGTCAGGGGAAACATCCTCAAGAAGATTGCTAGATATTATGCTGTTAAAACTTTTGCTTTCTCTTGCAACACGGGCAGCTCTCAAACCTTCAGTGCGTATTATTTCTTGGACAACAAAGTGTAATAGCGTGGTCTTGCCATCTACTCCTTTAACATCTGATAACTTCAAAAGCGTGTCGAGTTTGAAAGCTTGTGCACCACCATGGAACGTCCCATCATTCATGCGATTTCCGGTTTTAAGAACAGCTTCTAAAAGCTTGAGGAATAGACGGCTACTTCTTAGTTCCTTGCAAGCAACCTGTGAACAGACATCCTTAAATTTACATTTTGTTAACCATCTGAAACACGCTTCCGATGCATGACATGGGTTGTATAAATTGTCGGATGAAAATATTGATCACACAAGTGATGCAATTTTTAAAATCCAATGACTGACCTCTAATGTTTTGAAGGACTCTCGGGTGACAGTAATTTCCTCATGGAGAGAACACATAAAAAGCAGTGTTTCTATTCGTTTAAAAGCAAAAGGGACCTCAACCAAGACTTTTAGGAAATGCTCAGCCGGACCAAGTTGAGAAATTTCACCACTGAACAATCTAAGTTTGAGTTCTTCATCTGCTGTCGGTGCCATCTTCAATAAAGTTTGAAGCAGTTCAACGGGTAGCTCATTTCCTGATTTCAAAAGAACAGGTTAGAATATCGTGATTGAAAACTAAACACATTAGTACTATCTCCATTTTATACCAAAAAAACAGAAACACTGTACTACAGAAATTCAATGATAGAGTATAAGCATAATGCCTATCGAACACATGCTTAATCATAAAATAAAAATTCATTAACCAGTAATATAAAGCATGGACATTATAATTACTGAATGCATTAGTAAGTGCCCTGACTTAATTCTTGCCAATTTTGAACAATTATCAACCAGTAATGGAAAGCATGGACATTATAACTACTGGTAAAAATGATTGTAACCCAAACTGCTATTCTTTCTTTGGTCATTGTCATTAATATCATAGCCATGAACGCCAGACAAGCATCTGTCTAGAGCACTGCTTCAAAAACTTGCTCGGAAGCATATTTTTTATAGGATAAATAGGATGGAGGGAATCACCTTCACGAAGTGCGTCACATACTTCTTTGGTGGTAACGTTCAATGCCCTCAAAAGAATTGCTAAATTTTGTGCTTTCTTGGGGTCAAGTAGTTGAATATGCTGAGGCACAGGATCCTGTGTCGAGGGCTCTTTCTTACCATCATTTCTGTTCTTGCCGGTGGATCCATAACCAAACAAACTTTCTATCATCTCCTCATTAAACCTGGAAAGGAAGTATCAAGAGTAACAAACTGATCTGTCAGCAGCATCAAGATTAAAAGGAAAAACAAGCAAAAGAATTGTTACATACTGGAATGATCCGGATTTGATCTGATTCCAGACCATTGAATGGTCAGGCTTAGCTGCAACTTTATCCCAGAAAAATGGCTTCAGTTTGGCTTTAGGAGCATTGGCATCATCCCCTTTGCTAGCGATAGCATTTGGTGTTCGTAGTGGTCCACTTGGTGGTCGAGCCACCTTGGAACCTAATGGCATTGATGGAGGTGGCCTAGGAGGAGCTGGTGGGTGAGGACCAGGTTTGGCACCGAGAGGTATAGGTGGTGGAGGAGGTCCAGAAGGTTGGGGTACATTGGCAGAAGCAGGTTTCATAGAGAAAGATAGTGCAGGGGGTGGTGGAGGAAGAGGAGTGGCCCTAATTGGGCACGGAGGTTCAGGAGGGAGAGGATCTGCTCTGCCAGGAAGGGAATTCAGAGGTGGTATTCCAGGTGGGGAAGTACTGACCCTTCCTGGCGGCAGCGGTAGGAGCGAATGAGTGCAGCCTGATATATCAGAAGATTCAACTGGGGCTTTGGTGGCACCAGCAATGGCTCCAAATGATGACTTTCCATCCAAGGAGATTTGTAGAGCATTAGAATCGATGTAAACATTGCCATTAGTCGAAGGCTTTTCATGAAGGCTTAATTCATTACCAAAAGATTGGTGATCAAGTTTCTTTTCTTTATTAGATCCAAAAGCATATGCATTAGAAGAACCTGGAAAAAAAAAATTGATCACAGATCTATCAAAAGCTTTTTAAGACAACAAGAGCATATGGGACAGTATATACCACCAGAGAATTCACTTAAGCTTAAACCAAGAATGGGCCTCTCATTATTCTGCTTAGTTTCAGAATCTCCACGAAAGCATAAAAGGAAGAACAATGCTGCAAGAACAGATGTTACTACCGCAGTCACGACACAAGCAATAATAAGAGTTTTACTGTTATCAGTCCCTTTGTTGTCTGAGCCTCCATTGGCTGGACTTAAATTGTCCAGAGGATCATTTATTGGAGGTGCAGATGGGTGAGGACGTATAGGAAGAGGAGAAGGTGAAGATACCGGACTTTGCAATGGATTTGGGCTAAAATCAGGAGATGCAGAAGCAGGAGAAGGGGTTGGGGCTGGTGCTGGTGCTGGAGCTGGGGATATGGATATGGATATGGATGGGGATGGGGATGGGGATGGGCCTAAGTTCAAGGCAGGGGCTACAGCAATGCTCTGAGGAGCTAAAATCCTTCTAGGAACATCATGCCAGCGAAATAATGACTCAAAATATCTGGTGTACCAAGTCTTAAAGCCTCTATCTTCTCCAGATGCTTGGAATATAAGATTATTCTTTCTTATGCAGTAGGAAAGAGCTTGCTTTAACTGAGGTCCGAGAACATTAATCAATTTCTGAATGTTTTCTTTCGCTAATGTGTGACCTTTTGTGTCAATATCATTGGTTGTAAAAGGTGTTTCCTCCAGAAAGTGTAACTTCGGATCTTCGTAAGCGTCCATTAAATCATTCAAATCTTGTCTGCAACTCGTCCATAACAACTCAGCCTGCATGTAAACAATTTAATAATTTTAAACCATGTTGTGCCAAAGGGCAAGAGGACTTAATTCCTACTTCCTAAACCTACAGAAACCAAAAGCATTGCCTATCCTATTGACAATGAAAATTACGAGGTAGGCATTGTTAATCTCAGGTGTAAGGTTTAACCTTTCGAATAATGATTGTCACTACCTATCATACCTTTTCATTAATCTATAGTCAATATCTGATGTTGCTGTCATCAGCAAATGGTATAACATGCTTTAAAAACATTTTCAAACTACATGTTTAAGGACAAGTCAGAATGAACCTTAATATCAGCGTTTACACGTACTCAAAAAGTCAAATATCTAATGCCTCTTCCGGTTCTCAAAAACTTAGCATGCATCAACGGTTCATACGGACAAGCCATCTCTAATATTACAGTAAAGAACTCTCTAATTCCAGCATATATTTCAATGCATTAGTGCATAATACTTGTATATATTCCCACCTCTAATGATGGTTTTCAGTTTCCCCAATTCCAACCAACTTATAAACGTACCTTATTGATAAACAAGACGGAAATTACTAAAACTACTTTAATACCTGCAACTAATCACTAAATATTACAAAGTTAAAATGCTTCAGTTGATCACTAAAGTATGACGCCAATTTCCAACATATTACTAAGGCTTTCATTTAACAAGCTGTCAACAATTTCTACAGCAACAATAAAACGCTAAAGCACAGTTTCAGAGAATATGAACTATTTCCTAATAAAAAAATCAATAATTGCTTTCAATCCATAACCAATATTGTTCAAGGAAATCAATTGCAGTCAACGGACATTAAAGTAAACAAAAACAATCATATAACCAAAGTGTTTAAATACAAATGAAATGAGTTTATACAAGCAAATGAATTGAAGTTAAGAGCAAACAAGTCCTTTACCAGATTCTCATCAATCTCCCCAGCTGCTGGATCTACTAGTTGGTTAAGAAATGCTTCTTTTCTAACTACCCTGTAATCTAAGCTGACAGCCAATGATACATAAAGTAGAATTACCAAAAATACAAAACAGTTAATAGTTTTGACACCCATTTTTCCTTGTATAATCAGCATCACTACAAGTACAAAAAGGGTTTCTGTTCATTTCATCAATAACCAAAACCACTCAATAAGAACAAAACACAACCCAAAGGCCCTACCAAATTCTAACATCAAAAGTTCAAACCTTTTATAACATTTGGCACCAACTCAAAGTCATTTTTCCCTCAAAAGAAACCATTTAAGACCTGCTAGCAATAAGCAGATTTTCATCAGAAACTTAATGAAATATTCAAACTTTGAATCAGAACTCAAGAAACCAAACAAAACCCAGAATTTTACCTCCTTTTGGAAAGCCAAAAATGAGGATCAAAATCAAATTTCGAAACAAAATGCCAGAAAGGATATTGATTAATAGAGCTTTAAAAAGAAGCTAAAAAGGGAAACCAATACATTTCAAAATCTTTTCTTGTTAACCTTACCAACATTTTGAATTAGTAATTGAAAGATCCTAAAATATGCACAAATAAAAAGGACAACAAGGGTTCTGACATTGAGCTGACAAAATAGAATTGGCTTCAGTTTTTTTTTCTTTTTAAATCATGTTTTTGGGATTTTAATTTTTTTATTGTATTTTGATAACAAATATTTAGTTGAATTATTATTTATAGTAATATTTTTATATTAAATATAGTAATTAATAGTTGATTTGATGATTTTGCAGCCTACCAAAAATCAATTTTATTTTATTTTTTTTTGGGGGTTTGTACTTTGAAATCAAAATTTACTCAAAAACAAAGATCTGTTTATTGGAGGGAATTTTTGGAATAAATTAGTGGAGTAATTAAGGTTTTGTAATGGCAAACAACCTTTTCATTGTTTTAAATGGATAAATTTAGTTATTCTTTTTGTTTTAAAACAAAGGATATTATTTTTTGAATTTTGAAACAAACAAAGATAAGGTAGTTCTTCTAACCAAATATTAAATATCTTAGATTCTTTAAGTAAAAAAAGGAAATTCTCATTTTAATTTGAATACTTTATTTTGGTAAATATTGTGCATAAAATTCAATTCATCATTAAATAATGGTGTATAATGAATATAAACATTCATTTTAACCAATAAAAAATCTTATTATACAGTCTATAAATTATAAAGAAAAATATATACTTGTTTATTTATTTAAATGATAGTATATATTTTTATTACAAAGACATTTATTTCTTATCACTTTAAGCGAAATAGCTATTACATTTTTTTCTTATTATTATCCTTTACTATTTTAGATATATATATATACACATATATATATTTAAATCATAACTGTGTTCTTAATCTAATTATGATATTAGAAAATTTGAAACAAATCCATCAATTTTTCCCAAATTGTTAAAAGAATCAAAAACCTTCAACATGTAAATAATCTCTAATTAAGAAATTCTTACAGTCCATTTTCCATAAAAAAGGATTACAATTTCCTAGAAGTACAAAACCAACAATTGAAGTATTTCATTTAAAAAATTTTTGGTAGTTGTGATAAGAAAAGTACAAGTTATACATCCTAATCTCTATAAATTATAATTTTGAATCTAATATGAGAATATTACATTACCGAATATGTTTAATAAACACAATTTGTTACACTTAATACTATATGTTTTTAGAATTTTAATAAATTTAATAAATATTTATTGAGTTTATATTTATACAACTAACAAAAAAAATATATAAGATAAGATGTTTTGTCAAATTTTAACATTTTGCTTTAATATTTTTAAGAGGATTAAGGGTTTTTTTTTAACAATAATTTCTATACAAAGAGTCATGTTTTCAATGTGTATTAGAAATTGTCTAGTGTTGAACTCATTTCTTTAGCATTTTCATAAGACAAATGCGAGGATGTTGTATCTAGTAATTTAGAAACTACATGTTTGACTGTAAAATTGTCTCTTTTTTACATTTAAATATTTTTATTTTACTATTTTTGGGCACAATGGGGCACCATCTATATATAAATTTCAAATGGAGCTGCCTTCACTATCAAAACCCAAATGCAAACTTGGTTGTCATTTAGTATCGTTAGCAAGAGTTTGGGAATTGATATTGAAAGCATAAATTGAACGATTAGAAACCAATTATTAGCAAATAAATGTGTAGCCACCCAAAAGAAGATTCCATTGCTATATTTTTGCTTAAGTATTAGTGAAGGAAAGAAAAACTTATAGCTTTCCCTTCGATATTTAGTTCTACAATCCATGTTATTTTTTTCCCAAAGAAGGACAAATAATGCTAGATATTGATTTATCTTTTACATCTGTATATATATACCACACACACACACACACATACAATAAATTTTTTCATAAGATTTGTAATATAGATCCAAAATGTAAACTATCACAAATTTTCACAAAACCCAACCACAATCTCTAATCAGTACAAACATTTGTCAAACTTCATTTATTTAAAACATTGAACAAAAACCTGTACTACCACTAGGCTTGGCTTGGCTAATATTGACAAATATCTTGTGAACCTAATTATGTTCAATGCCAATTATTATTCACAAGATCATTAAGTTCCCCAACTTCATTGCAGCACCTATGCTAACAGAACGCATTCAAGACCCTTTTTCTAGATTTACTTAACCGATACTTATAAACACTAACTATTAATTATCAATTATTTAATTACTATCTAAAATTTCTTTTGTACTTAGTATAATAATTTTTATTGAATTTAAAAAAATAATACATTAATTATATAACTTTTTTCTTTAGTAACACTATTAGCATTTCCCCTACCGTGATATCTAACAACAAACTTCAATTATTGCCAACATCAATCAAAAGAACACTAAAACCAATCATCAAGATTTTTTTTAAAAAAAATACAGATTGATATTGAAATCTTGCATTCATGTCATTAATGAACAAGAAAGGGGGAAAATGGATAATAACTCTTCTATTAAGCAAGTAGAAGATAATGATTGATGATTCATTATATTCACATTAAATTAAAACCCTAAAACTATCCTACTAGCTAAAACCACTGTCAACAAGCTACAATTCCAAAACGGACATTAAAGACTTGTTCTTCTTCAAACTCCAATCTCCCAAGGAAAAAAAAAAAAAAAAAAGAAGCCAAGTGAAACAACAATCAAAAGCTAATATCTGAGGCAGTTTAATGTAAAAATCACATCAACACAGTGAGAAAAGTGATGGGTTTTTCTCAGAATTTAAGAATCTAAAACTGATTTAATCTAATCTTAATCTTCATCACCTCCAGAAGCCTTTGAGGAAGTTCCGGCTTTCTTGGGGAGAAGGAGGTTGTGGATATTGGGCATCACGCCACCGTTGGCGATTGTAACATCTCCGAGCAGCTTGCTAAGCTCCTCATCGTTCCTTACGGCAAGCTGAATGTGGCGTGGAACAATTCGGGTTTTCTTGTTATCTCTGGCCGCATTTCCGGCGAGCTCAAGAACCTGAAATAAACACACAATTTTTACTAAGATTACCATTACATATATGTTTAATGTAGATACATAGAAACCCTAATTTCCCCTAATGTTAGAGATAAAGATATTAAAATATTTCTCAAAAAACAGAACTTTGAGAAATAGTAGCAAACATTTTTGGGGGAAAATAAACCCTAATTTTCCAGTCCCAAGAACATCGGAAAGCTACTAAAATTTACAAAAATAAACACAGATCCGACAAAATGAAACCCCAATTTCATGAAAGTAGAATTGAAAACCTTAATTTATAACCCAGATCCAGGTTAGGAAAAAAAATTGAAAATTACATAAACTTTAAAAATCCCAAATTTCAAATTAACAAAGCGGATTCCAAAAGAGAATTACTGAAGGTTTCTCATGATATGAAAATTTAAACCAAAAAAAAAACATAATTTTTCAAAATTAAAGGAAAAAAATTCAAAACCCTATATTAGGTTAAACCAAATAAACACTTTGTTTAACAAAATATACCGATTATCCCGAAGAATTTAAAAACAAAGTAATTACAAAAGAAAGTTATCGCACCTCAGCAGCAAGATATTCAAGAACGGCGGCGAGGTAAACCGGAGCTCCAGCTCCGACTCGTTCAGCATATTTCCCAGCCTTAAGAAACCGAGCTATACGACCCACAGGAAATTGAAGCCCAGCCTTGCTACTCCTCGATGTCGCCTTCTTCGACGCTCCGGATCCAAGAGTTTTGCCCCGACCGGCCATTTTAGACCCGCAACGTATCAACAAAAAAAGCAAGAATAACAAAAATCTGAGCGTGAAGAAGGAGAAAGAGATATAAGTGGAAGGATAACCCATTGTATTGGGTATATATAGTGGAGAGCGTAAAGGAATTAGCCAATAGAAAGAGAGGACGCGGATCGAGAAAATAAACCGTCGGATGGTGATGAAATGGACGGTTAGATTTGAACCAAACACCCCTTCGGCTTCTCGGATTTCCGGTTTTTGACCTTTTGGTTAGTTAAATTTTATGGAGGGAAATTCCGTTTTTGTTTTGGGATTCTATGGGTTCTTTTATTATGAGATTTTAATATTTAAAATACCGTTAGTATATAATTTTATATATCGGTAATCAGTTATGCGATGTTCCGTGTTAAAATGTATGATTATTAATAATAATTTTTAAAAATTTTAAAGTATTTTATTTATTCATTATTAAAGTGCTGTCGTATTGTTCGTTGTCAGTACATAACTTTATATGATAATATTATATCAAATACAAATTCATATATACAGAGATGTTTTGAGATCTTTTTTTATTTTTTATCAAAGTTTGAGTTTATTCAAACTCCAATGGATATGAATATTTATTTTATTATTAGAAATGATATTAAAAATTATTTTTATATTAATATTTTAATTAAATTTAAATAAAAATATTTTTTATTATTTAAACAATAACTTAATTTAAACTAAACCGAATAAAATTAAAAAATAATTCAAACCATTAAAAAGTTTATTCAAGAAGAGTTC
>JAQSVH010000010.1:27875555-27888300 GCA_029448705.1 Adansonia digitata | reverse complement strand
AAAAAAAAAGTTGTGTTAATTAATATGCATTATGCATCTTTATCCATGAGAAGGTTTGAATTTACATTTGAATAAAATGTTATTTACTCAATTAAAGTATAATTTCCTTGTATTTTGCTACAATTTCTATTGTTGTGATTAATAAGGTTGCTAGAAATTAATGCTCTGGTAATAAAAAAAACTCTAATTGAAAAGAGTAATTGAGCTATTTTTTGCGTAAAGATCTTGACTTGCCACTTTCGGTGGATAAATTGTTCTTAATGAATCAAGTGCATAAAGGGGAAGGAGATTTGTTTGTATGGTGGGAGAAACCTAACCGTTTAAGTCTTATTTACATCAAATCCTATATTAGCAAATCCATTTAAGATTTCACTCCAAATTGTGACACTCTTAAAGATTACTTGAAAGCCACTAAAGACCAATTTATTAAATTTGATAAGATTTTGACTATCACCCTAATAAGGAAGGTTTTCAAAACTAAAGTGTAATACTTCTGAACAGTGTGCTTGAGCACATTATAAGATTTGAGAGAAATTATTACTCAACTTAAGTCTTTGGAATTGAGTTTTGAGTTATATCTTATCATTTTGATATTTAACTTTTTTTCTTCATGAGTGTAAACCATTCAAAACAAACATATAAAGAATGGTCTATATATGAACTCTTAACTATGTGTTTTCAAGATGGAGATAAATTAAAGAATGACAAATTAGATGTAGTTTGACTAGTAACTCAAAATAAGAATATGATAAGTAAGGAAAATGTTTCTAATAATGAGGAAGGAAAAATGTCAAAAAAAAATGACATGAAATCCTTCCTTTTTGCACTAACTTAGACACTTAAAGAAAGATTAGCTAAAGTATAAAATGAAGCTCAAAAATAAAGGTGAACTCATTTTTTTTATGTATGTTATGCATCTCGTTGGTGATGCATAATAAATGGTGATTAGATTTAGGTTTAGCAAATTATATTTCTATAACTATGAAAGGTTTCATAAGCTATAAAAACCAAAAGAAAGTAGGAGAAACATTTACTCTAAAAACCGATAATAACTTTTAAGATCATTTTTCAAAATCAAAATTTATTTTAAACTTTGAAGAAATTTGTGTCATCATTGACTCAGATCTTCATTGTGAGAATAGTATGTTAACTATACATATGATTTCTAGTCATAAAAAATGTGCTATAAATGAAAACACCTTTAAATTGTAGGATAAAGATTGTATCATATCTCTGTATAGCAATTTAGGAGATTGATAAATGTTGGAGCTTTTAAAACTCTTAAGCTTGACGCATAAGTTGGTTGTATTAAGAAAAAAGCGAACTAACAAATCACAAAAGAGCTAAGGAAGGCATTGCATTTTAAAAGATTATTCATTTTCATTAAGTTTATGGAGTGGTGCATTAAAATTGTTATTTATGTCTTATATAAAGTTCCAATTAAATCAATTTCTAATTTTTGTTTTTGAATTATGGAATAGTTGAAATAGAGCTTACGATATTTATGAGTTTGATGTTGTCTAGTTAAAGTAAAGATTTATATCCCAGATATAATGAAACTAAATCTAAGAATAGTTAACGGTTATTTAATTATCATAATATTTTTTCTTTTAATTTAACACTTAAAGCTAAAAAAAAATACTTATGTCAACTCATCTATTATTATTATTATTCAGTATTTTAATTTTTATTGATAATTTAACAATACAATAATTCCTTATTCAATAATATCAGAAGAAAAATTAAGATGACCTTATTTAGAAAAATAAAGAACAAAAAAATATATAACATGTGACACAAAATTAAGAATTATTATGAATAATGTCAAACACGAACATGACATAAAAAAATTAAAAATCCAACGTGATAGAAAAATAACCACCTATGCCATAAATATATGAATGTATCAAACATTTATATAAAATCAATGTGATACAAAATTTAAAGTTATTTGAAGCTAATTAGACGAGGTAATTGCGGATATAACACGAACACAAGAAAAATTAACACTGACACAACACCAATGCACAAATGTATAAAAATATATATAATATGAATTATTAACGTGTCAAATTTTATATATATAATATTTTCAATATAATTATATCATGAAAATAATAAAAATACAGCTAAATACACAAAAAAATAGATGTATTCTTTCGTATTTTAATTTCCTTTTTATTACAAAATTACCCTTCAGTTAACAATCGATTGAGGGGTTAACTTTTACAATATTATCATAGCGTTAGAATTTTGATGTTACTTTGATTTTATTGCCCACTTGAGAATAATTTTATAGTAAAGTGTGTTTATATATATATATATATATGTTATATATATAAAGTAATATAAATATAATATGAATATATAAATTTAATTTATTATATATATTATAAGTAAAAAAAATTTAAATAGATATAAAATTTTAATTTATTTAAATTATATTGATATAAATGATTCTTACCTTTCCTCTGTATCATGTATATCTAAAATGGGATCTCTTATATAATTTTTGAGTATATATTTCCCCCAATCATATGTAATTTTTGGATAAATATAAAAATCGAAATGGTATATAATGCTGCTATCAATCCAATTTTCTTTGGATACGGTTGGTTTAAATAATTCTTTTGCCTTTTCCTTGGGATTGCTCTTGTTACCTAGTATATATAATTTATTTTAAATTTTTAAATAAGCCAATAATACCTTTTTTGGGTTCTCATTTGATTTTGATAGTGAACACTCGAGTGAATTTTATATTAGAATTTTTATTTTATTCTATACAACTGATGCTACTTAAAATTAGTTCAAATTGTCCCTTTACAAGTGGATTACATATTAATTCCATCCCTCTAGATTTGTGGGGTTGGTTGGGTGCCTTATTACTTGGATTAAATTGTGAATTTCGATTTCCACACAAGTGGGTTGCTTCGCTTTGCTTAGTTTAATCTTATCATTTGATCCCTTTTTAATCTAAAACTTTAATAGAAAATTAGTGCATACTTTGTAGGATTTCAGCCGATTTGATTGTTTGTGGAAGAATGATTTCAATGTAAAATATTACTTTTTACTCTTCCTTTATTGGTCATTTTAGATTGAACGGATCAAACAAGATGGAAATTATCTATTATTTTAATTAAAAGAAAATGACTTTGGCTTCCATTTACAAAAAGAAAAACTATGTGTGTGTATATATATATAAAACACACACTGGCATGTTAAAAGAAAAGAAAATAATAGATTGATATTGGCACATTAAAAAGGAAGATGCAAAAAGAAAAAAGCAAGCGGGCGGCGGTCTTTTTTAGATTCGGTTAATTTTAGATTCAGATTTAATTTGAGTTTACATTATTTTAAACTTAGATATTGTTAGATTTGGGTGTTTACGCGTTTAGATAATTTCATATTCTAGCTACCTTAAGCTTAGGCGATTTCAAATAAAATCTTTTCTCGGATTCAAATTTTTTTGGACTCAGATTATTTTGAGTTCAATCTAGTTTACACGGATTCAAATAATTTTTGAATTTTATAAGTTATAAACATTTTTCTAACTTCGGTTGTAATAGTAAATTTTACTTATATATAAAAGAAAATACTACAATTAAAACATAATAAATATTTACGTAAATATAAAATTTTTTATTAATTTTATTTATACAGTGAGTATCAATATATTGAATTATATTGATCATTATTTTTATTACAGAATCTTTTAAATTAAAAAAAAAACTAAATATGTATAAGTTCAACATATCTATATATAGTATGTATAAAAAGAATTTGTGCACTTTAATGCTTCTTAGAATTTTACATTGGTATATACTTATATTTTTATTAGTTTTTATGATATTTAGTATTGAATATAGTTATAATTAATGATTATATTTGTCAAACAAGTTTTATATTTGTCAATTATGCATTTAAATAGCTCAAACATATAATATTTAACATGCTAAGTGGTTAAACTTAATTTGATAACTGTTTCGTGGAGAAAAAATTGGTGTTTTGGTGTAATAAAGACCTCATCCAGCTAAAGGCCAAAGTTTTTAAATAAGTTTTATATTTATCAATAATAAATCTAAATAGGCCGAGTGTTTGATATGAATTAAACTTGTTCAAATAGCTAAACATGATTTGATAATTGTTGCATCGGGAAAAAGTTATAACTTTCTATCTCAACCATTTTTCATCATGTTAAATTGCAAAATAGTCAAACAAATTTTGTATTTGCTAGTCATGCATCTAAATAACTCAAGTGCATGAAATTAAACTTGCTTATATGATTTAACTTGATTTGATGACTATTGCATATAGAAAAAGTTAATATTTTATGTATTAAGTACTTTTCATCTTGTTAAAGGGCAAAAGTAGTCTAATAAGTTTATTTTGTCAGTTATGTATTTAAATAGTTCACGTGTATAATTTTAAATTTACTCAAATAGTTAAACATGATTTGGTGATTGTAATATATAGAAAAGTTAAGCTTTCGTATTAAGCACTTGGGCAAAATAGTCAAACAATTTTTTTTTGGTTTATCAGCTGTGCATCTATATAACTTGAGTGTATGATATTAAACTTATTCAAATGGTTAAACTTCATTTAATGACAATTGCGTTAAGAAAAGGTTAATGTTTTGTGCATTAATCACTTTTCATTCAATAAAAAGGCAAATTGATCCAACAATTTTTTTATTTGGCAATTATGTATTATCTAAATAGCTCGAGTATATAATATTAAAATTATCCAAATAATTAAAATTAATTTAATGACTACTCCATGAAAAAAAGTAAGTATTTTTATGTATTAAACATTTTGCATCACATTAAAAGTCAAATTGGTATAACAAGTTTTTTATTTCTTCGTTATAAATCTAAATAGCTCGAGTACGAGCTATTAAACAAATTCAACCATTTTTTTATCAAATTTAGTATCACATACTCAAACTATTTAAAGATATGATTAACGAATAAAAATTTTATTTGATTATTTTGTCATCTAACTGGAAAAAAAAAGTGACTAATACACGAAAAGTGCTTATATAATGTCGAATGTTTTATAAAATATTAGAAAATGATTGTATATAATAGTTACTTCCTGAATGAGAGATAAAAAATTTGTTTGATCATTTTATCTTTTAACCAGATAAAAAGTAATTAATACACGAAAAGTACTCATATAACATCAGTCCTTGTCATCTTTGTTTTTATAAAATATTATAAAAAAAATTGCATAAAATAATTACTTCCTAAATGATAAATAAAAAATTTCTTTAATCATTTTTTTCCATTTAACAAAACGAAAAGTGATTAATAAAAAAATTATATTTATATAATTTCATCTGATTTCATCTTTATTTTTATAAAATATTTTTTTTAAAAAAAAAGGCCGGTCCAGATGTTTCATGTTTCGATGTGGTGAAACGATGCGGCGACCCATCGTCTCTAGATCGAATGTCGCAGTTCAACCCAAAATATGCTATGTGAACCACATTGGACGTCCTTTTTTTCTTTTTTATTTAAAGTTTTTGTTATTTTTTTCTTATTTTCTTTATAAAGCTAATTTCTTAGGGATTCTAAATGACTTAACTTCTTTTTATATTTCTTAAAATTTTGAAATTTCTGCATGAGAATCTGATTGAACATTCAAAGTTTCAAGCTTTCTTATTCAAATAATTAAAAAAATTGAAATTTATTAAACATCATAGAATAAAAAATTTTTAAAATAAAGTTTGTAAAATTTGAATTTCATATATTTCAAAATATTTTTAAAAAAAATATTTTAAACTAACTATGCTAATTTACACGATCTTCCTTGACTCGTGAATAACACTCTACTACTTGAATAGTCGATCTTGAAATCTCCAAATAAAATCTTAATTACTATTAGTTAAAAAAATCCGATTACAAAATCATCATAATAAATATTTACATAAATTTTATATGTTAATAATTTGTATTATATAAATTTTGATATATTTATATATTAATATTACATTATTATTTTTTATATTCATATATCATCTAAAATTATTAGATAATTTTTTACAGCAAAAGGGGATATTCCATTCACTGAGTCTCTTTCTGTTAAGTGTGCGTGGTTCGAATTGCCATACATAAGGGATTAGTTTGCATAAATTGTTTAAAAAATCGAAATATGTGTTTGAAGACATACCAAATATATGTGATTAATTTAAATAGTTTTTTATTTGATTTAATTAATTAGTTTCTTGTATAAGTTTAAGATTTTGATTGCAATTTTTTTTACTAGAAATTTTGTTAAAAATTTTTGAATCAAAAAATATTTAAGAATCGACAAACTTTATTTGTTTGATTTTCGGAATTGAAAAATATATTTTGTTGGGTATTGGATTGTTTAATTTAATTATCTAAATTATTAACTTTTACATTTTAATTGTCAAGATAATTTTTTTTTCAAGTAAATTGAATGTTTTGTTTATTTGAAACACTAAGAGAAATATGATTTTAAGTTAATTTTTTTCGATAATGATTTAAAGTTAATTTTGTTAAAAATGTTATTAGTATTACATAAACCATCAATCATGTTCACCCGTATGCTGAAATTATAATATTACTTTCGAATGTTTGATAACTATTCTATTAAAATTTCATTTTTAATATGGAAGAAGTATAATGATATATTCTACATGATTTTTTAATAAATCAAACACTAAATTAATAGTACTATTTTTTTACTTTTTTTAATGATTAATTATTATAAATATAATAATAATAATAATAATACTAAAATTATTTGATCCATATTTAATATATTTCAAATAAATTTTATTTTATAAAATAATTTAAAGATTCACTATTAATTATTTTTACTGATAATACATTAATATTATTGTATAATAATTATAAATACATTTTTATAAATTAAATATTTTATTTGTGAAAAATTTGATCATGTACTTATACTTTTATTTTAAATAAAATTATATAATCATAATTCAGATATTTTATTAGAAATTCAGATTTTAGTTAAAATGCAGCGATTTCAGGTCACTGCATTTAGATTCAATTATATATATAATTGAATCTAAATGCAAGGTAATCATCATTGGAAGATGGACAATACACGACTGTTTATGCAAACCAACTTTTCTTGTATATGATCATGAGCTGTCTTCCTATGTATAAGCCTTATTCATCTTTATATCATATTAAGGGATATTCCAAATGGAATATATATATATATATATATGATCTGCACAACCAAGTGCCATCGTTGAGTAGCAATTTAATTAGGTTAAACCAATTTGTATATTCCTTATCTAACTATCTACACACAAGATATACAATAAGAAAGGTGCTGTCGAGAAAAATATAAGTTAATAATTTTAACTCTTTGATGTTATTATGAAAAATTAATAATTTAATCATTTTAACCCCAAAAAGTTACCAAAATTTTTAACTTGCTTTGTATTGAATGCGCTATTAAAAGCTACTATTAAGTTAAAATTTGTATTTCAACCTATGCATAAGAGGTAAAGATGTTATCAAGTCCAGATTTGTTTTAGGTCAGGTTCTGAGTTCAATCTCTGCAAATTGAAGTAAGCAATCATACGAAAAAAACATGAACAATATAAAAACTTTTAGCTACCAATTTTTACATGGCTAAGCCTTGTCGTTCTTCATTTCTTGATTGTCGGCTTCAATCTTCTGCATTGGGACAGGCCGAATTCTCTAGTGTTTGATATTTTATCAAATTTCAATTTGAGAATCAGTTTGTGTTCTAATAAAAAGTTATTGGTTTGAAGTTACTTGATAATTAAATTTATCTAATGAATAAATATTTTTGTGAATGAGAATTCTTACTAAGAAGATACGTAAACTTTGTGGGATTTCATTGTAAGAGATGGGTCCATAAGGATGCGAAGAAGAATATGGTAAAATACTAGGTTAATGGATAAAAATATTCTATAAGTTTAAACCCTAGAACATGAGTTAGGTACAGGTATCCAAGAGCCAAGTCAAGTCAGATTTGAATCAGACTTAAGTTTAGTGTTTACATCATTTATATTTACCCAAGCCCAGCATCCAATTTTACCCAAGCATGCTGATATTTACAATGAGTAATCCAAGCCTGTTTAAACATACCGGTATTATTTTTATAATTTATTTCTTAAAAATATTTTTTTAAAAAATTTAATATTTAGTAATAAGATTTTTTTCTTTTATTAAGTTTTAAAATTTAAATAACTTAACATATTTTTAATATTTACACTATACTATTATCTAATATATATACTTTATATGAAAAAAATTATTTAATATATTATATAATTGTAAAATGAACTGAGTAGGGCTGAACTCAGACCTTGAAAGTGGGATTCAAGGTCAGCCTTTTTTTTTTAAATAGACTTAATTTTTTGTATAAACTCATATTTTGAACTTAATATTTTTACCTAAACCTTGTTAAATATCAAGTTGACTTTCGACAAATAACCTAGCCGATAAATATCTTTAAACTTAGGTTTAGGCAATTTATAATCTTCATTTTTAGTGAATTTTTTTGTCTTATCCATAGACAATGAAAACAGAATCACGTTAAATCCAAACCCTATGTGGATTGCTGTGTAAAATGGTTTCTGCTTTAGATCGGTCATTTGTAATCTCTTTACGCTAAAGCTACCTGTTGGTTCACTTTCCCCATCATTCGGTTAACAAAAATATCTTATTCGGATCTCTGAATCTAAAACAAAGCCATTATTGCTCTTTCATTTTGAACATTCAGGAACATAGGTTTCAACATGCGTAACGACAGTGGCAGGTAAGCATCAACTAGATTATGCAAAGGATTTAATTGAAGATTAATCGAAGAATTAACCATGGATCCAAATCAAGAATTGGTTAGAAAAAGAGGGTGCTAATTTTTGTTAGGTCGATCTAAATTAAATATATATATGTTTAGGACTTGACCTATCAAACAGTGCAAATAGCTCTAATTTCGATTTTTAATTCTATTTATATGTAAATTTAATTGAATTATATGTTAAATTTGTTTATTGATTATGTGCTGTCATTTCTATATTTTTTTTGACTTATTAAATAAAAAAATTTATAGAAATTGAAGGCTAACCTAATCCCAGACCCCGGTCATAGCACGACAGGAATACCACGACAGATATACTTACCGACAAGAGAGAGCGAGACTGACCCACCCAAGAGAGAGAACACAACAGTGACTTCCCCCTATCACTTAAAGACCGGAAGAAAGATCAAATCGACTTCAGCAGTCGATTTGAAACGTCAACAAATTAAAAGAACTAAAATGAAGTTGAACAAGTCTTCGGTCAATGAAATTGACTGAAATTGAGGAAACTAGCCAATACCCCCACCCCTAATTAACTTTATCTTGAGAGTTTAGCACTTTTCTAGTACAAACAACAAAGCTAAAAGTTGGGAAAAAAATGATAACAGTGTCTTTTATTACAGGTATTTGTAATAATTAACAGCTGCATAAATATTGGCATCTAATGTTTTCCCCCAACACAATGGATATTGAACATTGAATATTGATATATATTTAATATTAAATTTGATTATGAGTTAAGTTATAATTTAAATTTTTTGATTTTTTTTTTGTTTAGGTTTAGACCAAGTCAATTTGAAAGTTGGTTTCATTTTCACGATAATATTAAAATATTATTTTTATATTAATATTTATATATTTTATAAATAAAACTTAAATAAAAATTAATTTTTATAATTAAATAATAATTCAAATTAAGTCAAAATGACATAAATATGTAAAAATTTTATTCAAGATTTGCTCTATACAAGTCATGCCTACCAAGCTATATGAATAGTTTAATTCTTAAATAGATTTATTTAATATAAATATATTTAATTTTTATAATTAAATAATAAATCAAACTAAGTCCAAATGATCTAAATATATAAAAATTTTATTCAAAATTTAGTCTATACGAGCCATGCTTATCAAGTTATACGAATAGTTTAATTCTTAAATAAATATTTTTAATATAAATATATTTAATTTTTTTATATATTTAAAAAATATACGTTATATCTTTATTTAAATATCTGAATATATGGGATACGGTACGATCGATAATGAAAGTACTTCCCAATTAAGCAAGTTGAATATTCGTTGCTCCAACTGTACAACAAAGAGATAATAAAAGTTGAATAATAATCACGTAGAAAGGTCAATAACTAAGACCGAAGAAACTTCCGATTACCTTCCAAAGCCGGCCCCGTCGTTTTCAACATTTCTAGTCAAAGTTAGGCCGAAAGACCCTCGCGCTCCGCTGAAACATAAGCTTTTGCTTCAGTCGGCATTCAAACGCTTCCTTGCTTTCCTTGCTCTAAATCTATAAATAAGTCTCACCATCTAGCAAATCTCCATATCCAAATACAATTTTCCAGCAAAAAAGAAAATGGTAGCCTTCACTATGCAAACAAGCTTCATTGCTATTATCCTAGCTGGGATTCTTGCAGGAGCCATGCCTGGAATGGTTCAGGCTCAATGTGGTAACAGTTGTTCACCAACCCAATGTTGCAGTCGATTCGGGTTTTGCGGGACAGATCTGGATTTCTGTGGAGTAAATTGCCGAGGGGGTCCTTGTGTTAACAATGGTGTTTCGATAGCTGACATTGTTACACCTGAATTCTTCAATGGGATCTTGAACCAGGCGGCTGCAAATTGTGTTGGGAGAAACTTTTACTCGAGAGGAGCGTTTCTTGAAGCTCTCAATTCTTTTACTCAGTTTGCAAGGACTGGCTCAGTTGAAGAATCTAGGCGAGAGATTGCTGCGTTCTTTGCTCATGCTAGCCATGAAACTGGACGTAAGATATCTCTCGATCTCTTATCCTTTCTTGAAACTTAGTTGTTTTTAGTTACAATTTCATATCTGAATCTGAAATCTTTCGGTGTTGTTGTTTTCAGGTTTCTGCCACATAGAAGAGGATGGTGGAGCCTCTGAGGACTACTGCGACGAGACAAGAACCGAGTATCCATGCAACCCAACCAAAGGCTACTACGGGCGTGGACCACTGCAACTAACCTGGAACTACAACTACGGGCCAGCTGGTTCTGACATTGGGTTCAACGGTTTAGACGCACCTGAAACCGTAGCCAACGACCCTGTCATCGCCTTCAAGGCTGCACTATGGTATTGGATGAACAATGTTGCATCAGTCATGAACCAAGGGTTTGGTGAAACTATTCGAGCCATTAATGGTGATCTTGAATGCAATGGCGTAGACCCTGCGAAAGTACAGTCTCGGGTTAACTTATTCACGGAATATTGTAACCAGCTTGGTGTTGCTCCCGGGGCTAATCTCAGCTGTTAGTATTTAATTTATACTAAATTTGCAGCTTAATTCTTTTCCCCACAATAATGTTTCAATAATATCTTTTTCCTTGCTCAGCTTAGTCAGGAAAATGGGATCAATTTTATGTATTTTTAAAGAAAATAACTGTAATCTTTATTGCTTTTGTAATGCCACGGATTAAGTGACATCAGTTAATAAAATTATTAAACAAATACATCAAGAATATTTTTTCTTCTTTTCACACTTGACCAGTTTACAGCTGATGATTTTAATTTGAAAGTGTTGGATGTAAACTGTAGATCTGAGAGGAATGGCATTTGTAAAAGGAAAGGGATGTTTATAAAATCATGTATCAAAAAATTAATAGAGTATAAATGTTGTAATTAACAATTTAATTGTCAGTTCTTTAAGTATGGGATCTAACCAGTAACCAAGGGACCTTTATTCAAGTATCAGATATTTCTTTCTATTGCAGCTTCCTATTTTCTACCATCTTTCTTAATGGCAATAAAAATTATTTGACTTTGGTGTTGTCTTTGTTAAAATCCTTGAAATAATGGTTCATTGCCTAAGGTAGAGGTCTTAATGGCTTAAGTTAGGCCTAAGTTTGATATTAATATTATTTATATTTGTTTAAATTTGATCTAACTTAAAATATGAATTTCAAAGTTTGCTCAAGCCTATCCATATTTATAATGGATTGTTTAAGCCCATTTAGGTTCATTCATATTTTATACTTTTTTTATTTTGATAAAACATATTTTTTAAATTTAATATTTTTATTAATTTTAAGTATAGATAAAATATTTTTTTAATATTTACACTATAATATTATATTTTTATTCTTTATATGATATAAATTATATAATGTATAAAAATAAAAATAATATATATTACAAGTAATTGCAAAATGGGTTAGGCCATCTCTAATGGCGAATTGTCAACAGTAGTTTCCTTCTTCGTTGAGAACTCGTTATATAGTATGGTGAATTTTTAATAAATCTACTCGCCTCATACATAAAAAAAAAACAAAGCATATTTTATGAATTAATTTGAAAACCGTAGTAAATCAAGAAATAAAAAAATTTTGTAACATTCGTATAAAATAGCCAGACAACCATTCATCTTTCTTTGTACCGCAACCTTTTTATTACAAGTTATATAAGTGTAAAATTAATTAATATTATATTTTTATATTTCTGCATGTGATTGAAGTTTTAATAATGTGATTGAATTTTAGTTATATAATACACTCGTCATGCATGTAGAGTTTCAAATAAATTTGATATTTACTTTATATTGATCGAGAATATCATTTATATGATATATATATTTAACTGTTAAATTTTTTTTACTTTAAATAAATTGTTAGATATTTTTAATTTACTCGAATTTTAACGCACACAATCTACATAAAT
>JAQSVH010000010.1:27837046-27847383 GCA_029448705.1 Adansonia digitata | reverse complement strand
ATAATTGCTATCACACTTGGTGGAATGAGCTTTTTTAGTCAAGTTTATACAATTATAATATAATTTGCAGATATTTAATAAACAAATCAACATTTAAATTAATATAGAATCCTTATTTTCAAAAAATTGGATGGGCAAGTGAAGGAAACTAAAGATAATTATGGCTTTTATTTTTAGTATGACTCCTAATTTAGAGCTAGTTCCTCAATTATACTATAAAAAGAAATGACATGTCTATCTATATTATTCATAACGTAAGTGACTGAACTGATATTACGAGTCAAATAATACCAATTCAATTAATGAAATTTTTAAAAATCAAAATAAATTAAAACAATAAAATAAAGATGTTTTGGTATTTAATTAATTTTTATATGCATAAATAACTTTTTAAAAATTTATCTACTACTAGAAAACCCACCCATATCTAATAAAAACTATTTATATATATATATATATTCTAGTTGTGTAAAAAGCTTTGTATATATTATGATATTATATATATACATACACGTAATGGAAGTCATAGTTTGATAATAAAAAAAGAATTGTAGATGTTAAAATTCAAATTTTAAATCTATTAAATTTTATCTTTTAAAAATTAATATATAAATCGACTGAATTAAACTACAAAAAACTTTTCATGATCCACTATACTCTTTAGAATCATATAATTTGTATTAGGTTGTAATGAGTTCCCAATAAGCGTATAGCTAGATAATATCCACTTGATGACATACATAGAAATAGGAGATATAAAATATAAACCCCACCATCAGAATTCAATTCCAAGCATTCTGTATTTTAGCTGTCCAAACTTAGTCTTAGGGCATATGACACGTTAAATGTTAATCATATATATATAATCCAATTAATAAATGTGTATAAGCACACATTAAAGATTATTTAATCATATTTTTACAAAAAAATTTTAACTTTGATAAATTATTTTTATTGAATTAAAAATGCATTGATACATTTTTATTTTCTATAAATAACATTTTAATTAGTTTCACTATACACTAATTAATATTTTTCACATATATCCTTACAACAATGATTAAATTATTTTTTCATGAATATATATATGCCACTTAAACCTAAAATCTTCTATGTAAAAGCCCATCATTTGGATCTTATTTGGAAGATATTTTTCCTCTAAATATTATTTCACTCATTGGAAAGAAACTTGACTTCAAAGTTCCCCTTGCTATAAGATATGTCATCCAAACATAATGATAACTAGGCATTTTCTAACATAAGAATGTTATCCTAATTGCATTGTTTCAGAACTCAAACGGGTGAAGCATGAGTGTAAGGCACACTGGTGTTCATAGAGCAAAATAAGATTCGAATCTGTGTAAGCCAACTCTTAAGAAAGAGCAATCACAGATATTAAACAGGATTAATCTCAAACAGTAAAACAGATAAAGATATCTAGATAAAGACAAAAAAATTTTCATTGTTTAGTATGATAATAATAAGCAAAATTGGAATATAGAAATATCATCAAAGCTTGGAATTTTTTTTTTATAAAATTCCATAACTTTTTTACTTTCTTTTTTTTTACCCCTTAGTATCTAGGTGAATCCCACCCAAAATAAATACATAAATAAAAATTTGCAATGGGGTATTTGGCAAAGAATCAAAAACTTGGATATATTCCAATAATAATGCTTCACTTTTAGCTAAAAAATTTACTAATGAATATTTACTAATAAATAAGTGTGAACATATGTAAGCAAAGTAAAACAACTTTAGGTTAAGGCACGTTCTGTTAGTCTTTGATTGCACTCAAGTGGGATGCTTAAACTTTCTTAGATTTGTTGTATTTCTAAGGATTTGGCTAACGGTTTACTTGATAATTTTAATTTGTATTAAACAAAAAATTTGTTATCGTATTATATTATAGATAGAGATTTAAAATTGTTTTTATATTTTATTTTAATTGATATTGCGGGACGAAAAAAATAAAATGTATAGCTTGTATCTCTTCATAGTAGGTTTCTATTAATAGAAATGTTACCCTTGAATAATTTTTTTTTACTTTCCTAGGCGTTTGAAATTATGTTTTATTTATATTAAAATGTTAAAAAATTATTTTTATATTAATATTTATATTTTTGTAATTAAATTAAAAATTATTTTTATTATTTAAATAATATTCAAATTAAACCGAACTAACTTGAATTATTAAAAACATACCCTAAACCTAACGGGTAACCCGACCCATTGACAAACCCATCAGTAATCAAGTTCAAATTTGGTAGACTTGTCTATCTTCTTGCTCTTAAAAAATCTCACCTGCAATTTAGAATAGGGTTCCCAAAAACAGGGCATCCACCATTCATCGATTTCGTCTATTTCATCAAATTGCTAAAGGATTTAATAGAGCAAAAATCCGAATTACATTTAAGAACTGTCGCACCAGAGGAGTAACAGTACAGATATATAATCAAACTTTGCAATTGATATAAACCAATGTAAGCTTAAGGTGTAACACACATACAAAAGCATATACTCAATACATGAAGAATTATTGTTTTGCAAACTTATAGAATATAAGGGAATTGAAATTCTAGAGAGGACAAAAAAAATTGAAAGGACAAATTATGATTTTTTTTAGTAAATTGAAATCAGGCTGCTGCCTTGAGTTTCTTCGTGATGCCGGCGATGTACTTACCTTGGTGGAAAGCTTGTGCTAACTCAAGTTCCGATGGCATTCTTGATCCGTCCCCGGCATAGGTTCCCGCGCCGTAGGGACTTCCACCTTTCACTTGCTCCATCTCAAACATGCCAGCACCAAAGGTGTATCCAATGGGAACGAAGATCATCCCATGGTGAACAAGCTGAGTGATTGCAGTCAACCTGCGATTAACTCGACAAGATTCAGATACAAGTTAGTTTTTTCATCGTTCCATTGAAGTTTTCAGTGTCAGAAATTCGATTATATGATTTTGATATCAGAACTTACGCTGTAGTCTCTTGTCCGCCGCCCTGAGATCCAGTGCTAAAGAAGATCCCAGCTGGTTTTCCTGCAAGTTGTTGGGTTCTCCATAGACCTCCGGTTGCATCCAGAAATGCTTTGAATTGAGCAGACATCATACCGAATCTTGTTGGGAAACCAAAAATAAACCCATCAGCCTCAGCAAGATCGTTGGGTGTAATCACCGGCACATCACTTTTTGGTGGTGCACTCATCTTTCCAAGAATCTCTTCCGATAGAGTCTCAGGGACCTATACCACATATATATGCGACAGTTACTTCATGTACTATATCAATTCTACAAATGTTGTTTAATAATATAATCTTGGAAAGCCCGTCCTTTCTAATGAGCAAAGAACAGCTAGTTAAACCTAACATAATCACTTATCTTTATGAATTTGCAACAGCTGGACCTTGCAAAATTTGGTTAAACAAATGAAATGCAATGAGTCAAATCAAATTGAGGCAGGCAATGCAAAACCCTAAGCTTTCTTATAAGGAAAAAGTTCAAGGGTTTTCAAAGGCAAACATCACAATATCTTAAAACTATATTTAAAAGGAAAAAAAACAAAGAAAAAAAACTAACTAAATAAAAAATAGCTCGAAGAAGGAAAAAGGAAGGATTAGAAAGGGAGGCTGGGCAAAATATAAATATTGCAATTAAGTATGAAAGAGCTGAGACAAAGGATAGGTGATGAATTGTAACCGGACATTTATGGTCAATTTACCAAAGAAAGCAGGTTATTTACCTGCCATAATTTGGCTTCAACACCTTCAACAGATGCAGCCCCTTTCTTTATCTCCTCTGCAAGTTTTTCTACGTGTCCATACATGGAATAGTATCTGTAACAGCAGTAAGAAGATTTTATCAAAATTTGTCCCCACCACCCCCTCAAAAAACAAAGAAGTTTTGATCATAAGAGTTCTTTATATTAGCATAAGAGGTAAGCATAATTGAAGCTGACGGAAAAGAAAGGGATTCCAAAGAAAACAAAATTGAAAAAAAAAAAAAAAAGAACTTAACCAGACTCAAGAACTATCATTAACTAAATCAAATGTATGTTTTGAGGTAATAGAAAGGAAGGTTGCAGTTTTCACAAATTATATTATACATTATGGTCATGAATATTTGGCTGGTAACGAAGTCATTTGGCTATCATCATAGGACAGTATGGTCAAATTGTTTAAACTGAAGCTAAGACACCATTGAACAACTTAGTTCAAGTCAGACAATGATTTGCCAATCCAAACATGTTACTAATGGTGAAATCATGATTAAAAAAAGGTTACAATCAACCACCAATCAACAAACATTGACGTCTAAGTTGAAATCACACAGCAAGCTAATGTATTAATTAACAAGAAACCCATCATATTTCAACATTTACTGTGCCAGTCTATAAAACCACAACTTTGAGAACTATTTTGAGGACAAATGGAGATACACTAGACCATCAACCAGGGGCAGATCTATGACCCAGAAAGTGGGGGAGCTTGAAGATCAAACCTCAATAAATTGGTGGCTGAGCCACAATCAGTAAAAGGGACCTATATAAGGGGTCAAATAAGCAGCTAGATTAAGGATGCACGTTAACAACTGGCTTTGTCAAGGCTACACGGCAATGATGTGATCCCTACTGAAAGTTTAATTTGTCAGACCCCAAGCAGAAGTAGAAATAAACATCAAGCCAACTGATCATATCTGTTGCAATGGGTAAGTAATACAACTTAAATCACTGTCCTAGTAGCTTTGTCGTGTACACACCTGCCTCTTCATGCTCTAACCCAGGCAACATGTTCAGTAATGGCATGCCAAATATTCCTAATATCAGAACAATACTCTGATTACAACTATCCTAAAACAGATGACCTGACGATCCATTACCGTTCACCCAGCTTACCTTACATCACTATTCATCTATAAAAAATTCAGGGCAGAGTGCTGTAAGGTGAATGCTGCCATAAATTACGGGTTGGTAGCAAAACAAAAATATGAACCAACCAATACCAAACTAGAAGATTTTGTGCATAATAATAATTGCATCGGGTAGACCTAACCGCTAAAATAAAGAACATGCTGTGCCTTACATAATACCTTGTTAGAAAGGAGAAACTGTCTCAGTTATTTCAATAAAAAAATATAGATGCTAGATTTTGCACGCAGGTTATGTGAGGAAATTTATCTCAAATCAACTGCACAGGAAGCCTAAAGGTGTCATTGCTTTCAAGTTCGGAAAAACAGATGAGTACATGGTAAGCGTACAACGAAAACATATAGACATATACAAAGCATACAATCTACAGTAATTATAATAATTCTTAAAATTTTGTGGTTACATTAGCACACCAAATGTAAGTCCCACATATGGTACTCACTAAAACATGGCAAATGGTCTGAAATTCTGTGGTTCAAAACAATGCCAAGGGAATTAAATGCCCTTAACCCATTACTACCGTTTATATAAGTTTAATTTCTTAAGAACTTCCTCTGGCCCCTAAGAAAATAAACTGCTGGCTCCACTTGAGCACCGTTTAGCCTTGCTCTTGCAGGAGTCACACACATAGAGCAATTAAGTCACAATAAACAAGTAAAAAAGATGACAGCAGCAACTGCATCACGTTATATTGGCTCAAGCATACATATAGGGAATAGTTGTGAGTTACATGCTTGATTCATAAAACTCATGAACTTGTCAGTGAATTAATAAAAGGACACCCCTTAAAACCGACAACCTATACAAGTTCCTTACGCGGGTTATATGTCTTAGTTATATCAAATCATCTTAGACATTTGGACACAAATCCTTGTTAAAGCACATAAAATTTCATCTTTAACACAGGTACTAACACACATTAAAAAAAAAAACCCAGAGAGCATAAGGATTTTAAAAACTAAATCTCCAAACAGAACAAAAGACATAGGCTTTTGTTAACAACCCATATCTTTATACAACGTGTAAGATTTTCAATAAAGAAAAAAAAAATTCTGGTTCAACAAGTTATGCAAAAAAAAAAAAAAAACACTAAATCCAGTTAAAAATTCATGGGTTTTTTTTTTTTAACTAAAAAGTTGTTCTTGACATGATCACTGCCTTTCTTTTACTCTCTAATCAGTCCACATTTTTTCCCAATTTTTCTAATGCATCAATTCAACACAATCAGAATCAAATTGAACAGTACACTTTAATCTAAGAATCGACCTTATTGATCATGCCTCATAAAATAGCTACATTGATTACATCACCAGCAGAAATTAGATGAAAAATAATCTGAAACTACTGGCATCCATTACTTCTAAGGTTATTCCTCAACTAACCGACTACAAAAATCAACGGACAGAAAATAATATATATATATATATATAAGAAAACTAAATTGGTACTGCATTTCCCGGCATCCAACTGGAAATTAATTTCTATCTCAAACAATTAAAAATCGCATTTTTCCAGCTCATGAAATTTCAATTATACGATAGAAAACTAACTTTTTACGCCAATTATAGTAAAATTAATTGAATTCCAAATTTTCTATTAAATTACAAGTTAAAAGGTTCAAGAATTGCCAACTCAAATCAAAGCAAAGAAACTGGTTTCAAAAATTAAATCAAAGGAAAGATAAAAAAATAATGAATCAAACTCAAACGAAGAAAAAATCTGCCAAAGATCAAAACGAAGAGCTTTTCACACAACAAAATAAAAGAAAAAAAAATTGAAGAAAAAGAGAGGGAAAGAAAATTATAATTACTTACACAATATAAACTTTGATTGCCATGGATGATTCCTCTGAAAATCACGACCAAAATATTCTCTTTTTTCCTTTAATTTCTTAATTTCCTTTTTGCTTTTTTTTTTCTTTTAAATCTAGAAAAACACGTCGACGAATGAGGGAAAATTGGAGAGCCGAAAAGCTCTATTTATAGTTGCAAAGTGGTTTGATTTAGTTTTTTATTTTTATTTTTTTAAGTTCTAAAAATTTTTAATTAGCAACTAATTTTGTGATTAGTAGGTTTTTTAAATGGGGTTGCTGGTAGAGCAGTCAATTGGTGGGTTCCATTGGGTTCGCAGCTCGTCCATTCAAATTACATTTGTTTCTTACACCGAATCATAATTATATTTAATATATTTTATATTTATATAAATTTTAATATTTTATATTTTATATTTTATATCTTTTAGATATTAAAATATTATTATTAAATTATATTTAAATTAAATTATTTTTTATATTATATTTTAATTATTTTTAAATCATATTTACTTTGGATAATAATGTTATACCTAACATTAATGAATATAAGTTTGAGTTGATATTTTGAATCGGATCATTTTTAATCCAAAAAATTTTACGTAATTTTAGATTTAAAATATTTTTGGTACAAATTATTTAATTTTTAATTATTTTAATTAATTCAATTTAGATTAATTTAAAATCAAATTAATTTAAATTTAAATATTTTTATTTTAAATTAAACAAATTTAACTTATTGACATTTTTCGATTAAATTGAATTGAGTTTTAATTAAAATAAATTGAACAAAAATTTTTAAATTCAAATCAATATTAGACAACTTTAATTATTATTTATTTTAATATGATTAAAAAATATAATATTCAATTGAATGATGAGATGTTATTGTCACGCTCATCATCATTCATCGTCCATAAATTAAATACTACACACTACTACTCATCTAGAAGATTTACTATTTCAACTTTTCTTTTGATTACTTCCATTTTATTTGTTGGTTAATTTAATTTCTTTTATTTTATAAGGTTTGATTTGATAGTTCTTGGTACACCCAATAATTTTTTAGCTATAAATGTACCATTGATGAGTTTTAAATTGTTTTTATGATCATTAATTTGTTAAAAATATACCCAATATTTCTTCGTAACATTTGAATTTTCATAAATGTAAATATAAAATTATTTTAAAAGTATTTTACCTATTGTTATTTTTTATTTATTTTAATAATAATAATTTATTATATTTTTGGAGATGATTTTAAATAATTATACGACATTGTAAAATGAGATTCTTTCTTAAAAGCTAAAGTCCTTTTCAACCTCCTTCCCAAAATAAAAAGGAAAACCTTTTGAGCTACAATATTCTTGCCAATACTACCTTGTGAGATATTTAATTATTTGAGTCTAAAATAAATTAATTTTTTTCAAAAATAAATATAAATAGTAAAAAATATTTAAATTTATAACAAATTAATAATTTTATAATAAATTAATTCTAGATAAGTTTTGGATTCAAATATTTATAAAAAAATATTTCAAATTAATTTTGAATTTAAATATTTTTTATAACAAAGCAATGAATGTTAACTTTAAAATTTATGATTCGATATTTGATATCGAAAAATTATCTCAACTACTATTAGTGAAGTTTATATACTTAAAGTATATTAAAAATAAAAAATTAATTTAAAAAAAATGAGATGCGACAATCTTATAATTGCTATTATGAAATTAAATTTTTACCGTTAATATATTAAAATCAAACTCGTTGATATAAATATTTACTTTGTAAAAAAGTTCATCATGCTTTTTAGTTGAGGTCAAGTTAGTCAATTTTTAATATAAAAAAGGACACTTAAGGTTTTGCTAAAAATAATTAAAAATATATATATATATTATATTCGTATATGGGGGACAAATAGATCGAGTTCTAATTGCATATGGTGAAAATGGTGGATGGCAAGAGGGGAAAAGTAAAATCAGGGCCGTTGGATTTAGATTTGGATTATTATTGTAATTTTTATTTTTAGGGATATTTTAAGAGGATTAATGGAATTTGGGGTCCAATAAAAAAAATGAATGAAATTGAAAAGAAGTGTTAATTGATGGTGGCTGCCAATATTGGCAATTGCATTTTGACTTTGCCAAATCAAACAAATGACTGCGTGACAAAAATGGGATGACGTCTCCCTTCCTGCATGCTGATCCAAATAAAATGGGTATATTGCTTATTCAAAATAAAAATATATATATTTATATATTTATATATATTATAATTATATTTAAAATTTGATATTAATTATAAATTTTAACGAAAAATTTTTATTCATAAAAATAATTATTACTATATCTATATAAATTTTAATATATTAATAATTTATATTATATAAATTTTAATAAATTTATATTTGATTTCATACTTTAATTTTTTTATAATCTTATAGGGTTCTAAGAACGTTTCAAAAGTTTTGTTTAATTGGAAAAAGGCATAATTTTCATCAATGGTTGGCTTTTTTTTTTTTTAAATCAACAAAATCCAGCTCCAAAGTTATCCATTTGATGATTAAAAAAATGAAAAAAAATTGCATGGTCCAACCAATAATCATAATTATTCATACCAAAGCCATGAGTTTATACTAGTCTCAAAAAGTTAGAAAAGTCCTTCACATTGTTTTTGGCCCTTATTGTTCTCTTACCTAACCATAAAACGAATTAAATATAATCTTAAAATTAATATAATTAATTCATATAATTTTAAAAAATAGTTTTAATAAATTTAATATTCAAATCTCATTAATACAATCTTTTTTCAATTAATATTTTATGAGATGATATTTACTTAACATATTTGTAAATAATTTTTATAAAAAAAATTAAGTTGTATACATTTTTACTTGCATTTTTTATAGCGTTCACTTTTTAGGATCGTAAATTTTAGGTAAAACCAACAATCCTGTTTTATACTACTCGAACTTTTTACTTTTCTTATTTATATCTAACATATATATCTCGTATATTTTCGAATATAAATATAAAACTACCATCCTTTAAATATATAAAATAATTTTAAAAAAATGAGTGTATTATATCAAATACGTATTCGCATTCAATATTTAATTTCAAATCTGAGTAACATAACTATGTTTAAAATAGTGAAATTGAATCAAATAATTTATCAAACTATATATATGGGTCACATATGGCTGCATTTTGTTGAGCAATAGAAAAGTAAATATGGGTCTAAATGAAAAGGGAGATGGACCGGTTGATTAATTCTTTCAAAATCCAGACCTTTTGAAGGAGAAACTTTGATTTTTTTTTTTCCTTTTTTGCCCATAACATTTTATGATGATCTTTGTCAATATTTTTTTTCCAGGGCCTTTTTTGGGTCTTCAAAAAACAAGAACAAACCTTCCCAATATTGAAAAGAAAGCATGTTTTTCATTTTTTTTTTATTACTTGAACAAACAGGAACCTCCATATTATAAATCATCATAATTTTTCCTATAAGAAATAAGGCCCACCCAAAGATGGAAAATTGGCTTTGGCTTCAAGGATTTTTCACCCTTTCATGACATCATCCCCTCCATAATGTTTCAATTTTT
>JAQSVH010000010.1:27820584-27832578 GCA_029448705.1 Adansonia digitata | reverse complement strand
ATTTTTACGATTCTAATTTAGGCTTCCTGCACCAGAACAAGATACGTTGCCGTTTAAGATATTGCCAGCAGGATAGTAGAGGTGTAATCATTAGGCTTTGGCCAGCCACCCCCTACTTTCTAATCCAAAATTGTATGATGAAACTGTATATGATAGCAATGGTCGAATTTGATAAATTGCTTTTTGATTAAAAAAATCCCATTTAAATTTATTCTGAAACACATTTTTTTGTGTGGTAAATGTCAATTACAATCATAGTGCCAAAGTGGGTCATCATTTCATTAAGAAGCTGATTCTATTTTCCAATAAGTTACAATCAACAAGCTTTGATGTCTAAGCTGAAATCATATAGCAGGCCAACGTCATAATGAAACAAGAAAACCATCATATTTCAACATTTAGTGTGCCAGCCCATAAAACTGCAACTTTGAGAACTAGTTTGAGGACTACTGGAGATACACTAGACCATCAACCAGGGGTAGATCTATGACTCCAAGAGTGGGGGAGATTGAGGATCGTACCTCAATAAATTTGTGGAAGAGCCAAAATCATGAAAAGGGACCTATATAAGTGGTCAAATAAGCGGCAAAACTAAGGATGCATGTTAACAAGTACCTTTGTGAGGGCTACACAGCAATGATGTGATCCCACCGAAAGTTTAATTTGCCAGACCCCAAGCAGAAGTAGAAATAAACATCAAGCCAACTGATCATATCCGTTGCAATGCGTATTTAATACAACTTAAATCACTCTCCTAATAGCTTTGTCCTCTAGACACCTACCTCTTCATGCTCTAACCAGGGCAACCTGTTGAGTAATGGCATGCCAAATATTCCCAATATCTGAATAATATCTTTCCTTGTAACTATCCTATAACAGATGACCCAACACCCAGTTTACCTTACATCACTACTCATCTATAAAAAATTCAGGGCTGTAGGCTGAATGCTGCCACAAACTACGAGTTAATAGCAAAACAAAAATAAGAACCAACCAGAATCAAACTAGAAGATTTAGTGCATAATAATAATTACATAGGGTAGACCTAATCACTAAAATAAAGAACATGCTACGCCTTACATAATATCTTGCTACAAAGGAGAACTGTTTCAGTTATTTTAATAGAAAAATAGATGCTAGATGTTGCATGCAAGTGATGCCAGGAAATTTATCTCAAATCAATTGCACAGGAATCCAAAAAACAGATAAGCACATAGTAAGTGTACATCGAAAGAATACAGAGGTCTACAAAGTGCATACAATCTACAGTAATATGGTAGCTCTTAAAATTTTGTGGTTACGTTAGCACACCAAATGTAAGTCCCACATATGGTGCTCACTAAAACATGGCAAATGGTCTAAACTTTTGCGGTTCCAAACAATGCTGAGGTAATTAAATGTCCTTAACCCATTACTACCATTTATATATGTTTAATTTCTTAAGAACTTCCTCTGGCCCCAAAGAAAATAAATTGCTGGTTCCACTTGAGCACCGTTTAACCTTGCTCTTGCAGGAATCACACATATAAGGCAATTAAGTCACAACAATCAAGCAAAGAAGAAGACAGAAGCAACCGCATCATCTGATATTGCCTCAAGCAAACATAGAGGGGATAGTTGCGAGGTACATGCTTGAGTCATAAAACTCATGAACTTTTCAGTGAAAAAAAAAAGGGCACCCCTTAAAACCGACAACCTATACAAGTTCCTTACCCGGCTTATATGTCTTAGTTACATCAAATCATCTTAGACAGTTGGACACAAATCCCTTGTTAATGCACATAAGATTTCATCTTTAACACAGTTACTAACACAAGCATTGGGATTTTAAAAACTAAATCTCCAAACAGAAAAAATATATATAAGATATTGAAGAAAGAAAAATGAATTAAATCTGGGTTTACTAAGTTATGCAAAAAAAAAAAAAAAACACTAAATCCAGTTAAGAATTCATGGTTTTTTTTACTAAAAATCTGTACTTGATAGGATCATTTCCTTTCTTTTACTCTCTAATCAGTTCAGATTTTTCCGCCATATTTCTAATGTATCAATTCAACACAATCAGAATCAAATTGAACACTACACTTTAATCTAAAAATTGATCTTATTGATCATGCCCCATAAAATAGCCACATTGATCACATTACCAGCAAAAATTAGATGAAAAATAATCTGAAACTACTGGCATCCCATACTTCTAAGGTTATTTCTCAAGTAACTGACTACAAAATCCAATGGCCAGAGAAGTTGATACTGCATTTCCCGACATGCAACAGGAAATTAATTTCTAACTCAGACAATTAAAAACCGCATTTTTACAGCTCCTGAAGTTCCAATTATAGGATAGAAAACTAATATTTACTCCAATTATTGTAAAATTATTGAAATTCCAAACTTTCTGTTAAATTATAAGCTAAACAGGTGCAGAAAAAAGAAAAAAACTCAGTTGCAGAGTCAAAACAAAGCAAAGAAACTGACTTCGAAAATTAAATAAAGGGAAAGATATATATATATATATATATATAATCACGAATCAAACCCAAAAAGTCAAAGATCTAAACTAAGAGTTTTTCGCCCAGAAAAAAAAATCTAAAAGATATTAAAGAAAAAGAAAGGGAACGAGAATTATAATTACATACACAATATACACTTTAGTTGCCATGGATGAATTCCTCTGAAAATCACGAACAAAATATTCTCTCTCTTTTTTTTTTCCTAATTTCTTTTTTGCTTTTTTTTTTTATCTTAAAAAAAAATGAGGAAAATGGGAGAGCCCAAAAGCCGTATTTACAGTTTTTTCTTTGAAAAAAAAAATTCTAAAATGTTTTAATTACGGACTAATTTTGTGATCAGTAGGTTTTTAAATGTGGTTACTGGTGGAGTAGTCAATTTGTGGGGCTTGGGTTTCGGTATATCGCCATTTGATTATTTTTATTTTTATTATATTATAGTTATATTTAAAATATTTTATATTTTATATTTATATATATTTTGATAATTAATAATTTTTATTAAATAAATTTTAAGATATTAATATATTTTTATCATGTATGTATTAGTTTTTGTATTACATCATATTTTAATTATTTTTTAAATTATATTTATATCGTTTAATCGTGTCATGTTTAATATTTGAATTTTATTTTGGATCGAATCATTCCAAGTCGAGGAAATTTTATGGAATTTCATATTTCAATTATTTTCTATTCAAATTATTTGAATTTCAAAATAACATCAATTTAATTTTAAATAAATGATTTTAATTAATTCAATTTAAATTAATTTAAATTTAAATAATTTTATTTTCGATTAAACAAAGTTGATTTGTTGAGTTTTTTGATTAAATCAAGTTAAAAATTTTTAGATTCAAATTAATTTTTTTATGATGACTTTAATTATTATTTATTTAATGGGATTTAAAAAAATAATTTTAATTGAATGATCAGATCCTGTTGTCACACTGATCATCATTGGTGGTTGATAAATTAAATACCACACACTACTATTTATCTAGAAGATTTAATATTTTTTCTTTTAATTTCTTTTATTTTATTTGTTGAATAATTTAATTTCTTTTATTTTATACGGTTTGATTTGATAGTTCTAAGTAAACCCAATATTTTTTTCGTTACAAATGAACTATAAATAAGTTTTAAAATGTCTTTATAACGATTATTGTTTGATGTATGAATCTCTTTTTTTTTTTTATAAAATTTCAATTTCATGAACTAAATATAAAATTATTTTAAAAATATTTTATCTATATTTATTTTTTATTTATTAAATTTTTAATAACAGAATTTATTATGTTCTTGGAGATGGTTTTAAATAATTATTCAAGTATAACGTTGGAAGATGAGATTCAAACTTAAAACCTAAAGCCCTTTCCAACCTCCTTACCTCAATGAATTATGATATTTTTACCAATACTACCTTTTGAGATTTTTAATTATTTGAATATAAAATATTTTTTTCTTAAAAAAATATAAATGATAAAAAATATTTATATTCAAATAAATTTTTTATAACAAATTAACGTATGGGAATTTGTTAATTTATGAATATGAACTTTAAAATTTATGATTTGGTATTTGATATTGAGAAATTACTTCATCTATTAATAGTGAAGTTTTTAGATTTCACAAGCAAGATTAATAAGTACTTTTAAAAATATTAAAAATAAAAAATTAATTACAAAAAAGAGAATGATAATTTCATAAAAAATATATTATTAAAATTAAAAAATTTTATCATCAATGTACTAAAAATAAAATCAACCTCTTTGACATTAGTTTTGACTCCCTTTTTAGTTGAGGAGAAGTTAGTCAATTTATAATATAAAAAAAAGAAGCCTAAGATTTTGCTTCAAATAATTAAAATATATTATATATTTGTATAATTGTTGGATATGGTGAAAATGATGGATGGGAAAAAGGGAAAAGAAAAATCAGGGCCGTTGGATTTGGATTTGGATTATTAGTTTAATTTTATTTTTGGGGATATTTTGAAGAGCATTAATGGAATTTGGGGTAAAAAAAAAAAAAGAAATTGAAAATAAGTGTTAATTGACGGTGGCCGCAAATATCGGCAAATGCATGTTGCCCAGCCATATCAGACAAATGACTCCGAGACAGACATGGGGATGACGTCTCCCATGCCCCATGCTGATCCAAATAATTAAGGATGAATTTAACTATTATGTATTTATAGTATATTTATATATTTTTATATATTATAATTTTATTTAAAATATATATAATTATATAAATTTTAATATATTAATAATTTATATTATATATATTTTTTTAATATTATATAATAGTATATTTTATATTTTAATTATTTTTTATGTTCATGGAAAGAACGTTGCAAAAGTTTTGTTTAATTAAAAATGAATAAATTTTACTAATTGTTGGCTTTTCTCCGTGACAGGAAATCCACGTCATAGTTTTTCAGCACCATTTGAGAAGCCAAGTCACCTTTTTTTTTTTTTCATCAACAAAATCCAAATCCAAGTCATCCATTTGACGATATTGAAAATTAAAAAAAAAAAAAAAAAGGTGGTCCACCCTGCAATCATAATAATTCATGCCAAGCAACATTTTTATTTCAGTCCTAAAAAGTTAAAACAAGTTTTTTCCTATAGTTTGTGGCCTTTGGTATTCCCTTACCTAAACATAACTAGAATTAAAAGATAACCCAAAATTTATTCCACCCTATTTATATATAATCATTTTTAATAAAAATATTTAATAAATTTAAGATTCAAATATCAATATTATAATTTTTTTTCGATTATATCTTACAAAATGATGTATAAGGGACATACTTGTAAAAATATTTTATCAAAAAATATTCAATTCCTATTTTTTAGTTGCATAGATTTTAGATAAAACAACTAATCTGGCTTAAAGAGTGTGAAATTTTGAATCAAATATTTTTACTGAACTATATATATAAAATATGGGTCATATATTGCAGCATTTTGTTGAAAAATATAGAGAAGTAAATAGTAGGGCCAAAATGAAAAGAGAGATGGAGAAATTTGTTCTTTCTTTTTTTCCCTCGGTAAAGTTTTATGAGGATTTCTGTCAAAAAGAACAAAAGAAAGAAAACATATTCCAGAGCCTTCTTTGGGTCCTCCTAAAACAAGAACGTCTTACAGTAGTTGTAGAAGAGCTCCGCTTAGAAATGTCCGAATATTCCAAGGTTCCATTAATTCCCAGCGGCTTTAGCAATGCATCAGCTAATTGGGATTTATTTTGATGCCATTCATAAAATTAAAAAAAAAATGAGAGTTTCGAAATGCCAAATCAGAAACAAATAAAGAAAGAATGAAAACAGAAGTTGGATGAAAAGGAGCTGATAATGTTTGCATCTTTAATTAAGAAGAAGAAGAAGAAGAAGAAGCCCGTCACATTGATTTAATAAATGGAATACCTAGCTCTTCTCCTGTAGTAAGATTCATAAGAAACGAAGGGTGAAAGGACTGCCTTGGCTCGAGGGTCATCCCATTCCAATGACTCCCACCATTCTCTGGATCTCACCCTGATTTCTTCTAAAAGAGGAGGATGTGGCTGCCCATTTTCAAGCAAGGGAAGAGCCAAAGGTATCCTCCTTAGTTCTCTACAGTACTTTATTTCAAGATATTGGAGAGAATCTGCATGAATCATAACTCCACGGCCACAAATGCTTTTCAAACTTGGTAAGGAAGACAAGGAAAATGATTTTAATTTGGGAAGAATAATAGATGTTTTTCCTAATTCTCCTTTGTGATTTTCTTCCTCTTCTGATGCTATTATCTTCTCCATTTCACGACAACCATAAACTTCAATGTCCTCTAAGTTTTGGAGGCCTTGCACCAGCTCAAGTGAAAGCAGTGTCTTCATCCTATGACAGAAGTTCAAACGCAGTACTTTAAGAGAAGAGAGGATGGGAAGTGGTGTTGGAGCAGGAGATGAAGATTCAGCCGCTACTCCAGCACCTCTGACAATTTCATGCAAGTTATACAATTCCCCAATGTGTAGCTCCTCAATGTTCTGAAGTGGGTTGAAAGACGATGATGACAAGTCAATCACACACTTTATCCCTCCACACTGCCTAACGTAACAGCTCTTCAAGTCAGTTGCTTTACGAAGCAAAGGAATATAGCTTAAACTTTTGAAATCATCACACTTCTCAATACCTAAAGTAAGAAGCTCATTTGGGATCACAATATCATCTGTTTTCTCCATCTCGTAATTCACAAAATTTACTCTTTTTACAACTTCCTTTAAATTTGCTACTTTCAAACTAGAAAAAAGTAGAAAGAGAAACCCAAAATGATCCCAGTTGAACAAAGAAATTCTTAGGCCATTTACCATGTATAGACTTTGCAAATATCTCAAACTCTTGCAAGTCACGAAAGGCACATGAAAGAATCTCAAGCTTCCTAAATTTGCCCACTTCTTCTCCCGTTAAATGCAGCCCCAGTACTATTAAGCATTGGAGATGAGAAATCTTAGACAATATTCCTACTGGTAGCTCTCTTAGATTCCATGAGAACAGGCAAAGAAATGTAAGGTTTTCTAACAAATCTATACCATGAGGAACCTCTTTAATATTCGTATGAAAAAGATCCAACTTTCTCAGTGCTTTCAGCTCTGCTAACGAAGGTAGATAGCTTAACTTGTCACAATCAGCAAGTATCAATGCATGGAGATTTTTCAACTTTGAAACGGAATTGGGTAGAGCTGTAATCTGAGTGCAAGAAAGATTTAGAACTTTTAGCCTAGGCATGTGCTCAAAGAAAGAGTCAGGAATATTTCTCAACTCATCATTTTCTTGCAATAACAAGGTTGACAAATGCGGGCAGCTGGGTGATATGCGAGAAGGAATTTCTTCTAAATATGAATTGTCCATCAAAGATACCTTCCCAAGATTCACTGTCCATTCATCCTCACCTGGCAATTCCTCCAAATGCATACCAGCTTTCACCATGAATTGATGATCACCATTACCTTTGATATACAACGCCATGTCTCTCAAAACATCATGCATCTTAACTCTTTCCTCATCATCCTCTATACCCCCCTCTAACAAGCAGTTATTTACAAGCCTATTCAAAATGCTATGGCCTCTGTCAAACATTGCTTGTCTCGTCTTTAAGTCATCAAGGAGTCCCTCGTCTATCCAATTTTCAATTAACTCTGCTTTTTCAATTCCAAAATCTTCAGGATACAAAGAGCAATATAAAAAACAATTTTGGATTTTTGCATCTCCCAAACGGTCATAACTGAACTTCAATCGCTCAAATATTTCGATGTCCAATCCTTTCACACTTTTCACCTGCTCTTTTAATTCATATAGCGCATTCCTCCACTCACAAATATCGTCTACTCCCTTCATGCTACTGCCTATTGTCACAATGCTAAGCGGTAAACCACCACATTCTGCAACAATTTGCTTCACAATGTCTCCTAAAGCTTGATCTTGTAGAACATTGTACCCCACATGATCTAAGAATAAGTTCATGGACTCCTTTTCAGAAAGTGGTTGCATTTTGACCACCTCACAACCCATAGATTTGCAAACATCGATCGATCTGCTAGTGAGCACTACTTTCCTCCCTTCACCTGGTGTTGGTTCAGGGATTCCCACATCTAATAGAGAAAACCGATTCCAAACATCATCCAAAATCAACACATATCTCATTCCCTCCAAGATAATCTTTAATGTTGCTGCCCGTTCCAATTCTTCTATTGGAAGAGACTGTTTCATAGAATTTGCGATAGCTTCTTGTAGTTTGAAGATATTCAATTCTTTCGATACGGTTACCCATATCACTTTATCGAATCGAGTCTCCTTCAGCAACTGGTTATTGATATGCTTCATAATTGTGGTTTTTCCTATGCCACCCATCCCGCAGACTCCAATCATTCCAACCTCATCACTCGTCAAATACTCCCAAATATGTTCTTTGACATCAATTTCACCTGCTAGATTTGTCACTGGCAATGTTACCTCAGCAGCAGGAGGCACATCGACAGCCACACGTTCAGTGAAACTACCTCGTTGATGAATTTCTTTAACTTTCTCAATCATTCGGCAAACAGATTTTCCTAGATGGCCACGCGAATAGTATGAAACTGCAATGACCTTCTGTTCAATCTTCTCTATTTCAGTATTTACCTTTCGTACATCTTCAAACCATTTCTCCACTTCTCCCTTCACCATTTTTCCACGACTAATCTCTGCTTGCTTTTGTAATTCCAGATCTCCCTTTCGGATATTTAGCTCCTCCATTTTTCCTCTAAGATCATTTAAATGTTTTTTGAGTTTCCTATGACGATCTATATATCTATAGGTTGAACCCACAAAGCATTTTCCCACTCCAAAAATTGGACCTACAAGCTCCATATATTCAACTCCCTGTAGTTTAAAAGCCAAACATATATTACATTGGTGCTTCAGTTGCTATGTTTGAAGTATAACAAAGATATATAAACAAGTCACTCCAAGAGACATTACCAAATGTTTATACCTTTTAACTATTTTTTTTTATATATTTTCCTTCAAAAATTTTCCTTAACATTTCACTTAATTTCAAGCAAAACCAATAAATAAACCATAATTAATCAACGCCATATAAATTATTAATTTTTTTCCCTCGTAGATAACCCATCACAAGTTTTTTGACCTACAAATCCTAGTTTTAATAATTACAACATAAAAATGATGAAAAAAGAGAGACACCCATTTTCAACACTAATCATGATAGAAACCCAAGCAAATTTTAACGTTTTTGGAACAGTCAGCAAAAATTTTCAGTTGTGGACAGATTACTATAATCTAAGAATAGGCAAGTATATGTATTTGATTAATAAAAGAAGAAATTATCTTGTAAAAACAACATTATTATATCCAATGAAACATATTTAAGAAATAATTGCAAATTCAAGAAAGAATAAATTGAGAGGGTTGGTACCATAAATACCTGGTTTCTTCTTCAAATAATTGTGGAAATTAAGATGAAGCAATAAGGTTAACTAACTAACCTTAAAGTAATTAATCTCCTTGACTCCTTGACCTTGTTAAGTAGAAATATTTTGTGGAAAAATATATAGCTGCAATAAAAGAAGAGGGGAAATCAGTAGTATTATAATTAAAAGGTAAAAATCTTATGTGCCGTAGTGTTTTTGGAGTTATAAATCAAAGATTAAAAATCATAATTAATAAAAAAAAATTTTACCTGGTGAAAGAAGGCAATACAATAAGCTGGTTACTAGACAGTTTTAAATTTCTGCTTGCAAAATTTCTCAAGAAAACAGCAGAATTCAGATGTTTCTCTCTCACTTTCTGTCTGCAAAATCCTGTATGATGAGAAAAAAATGGAATATGAAGCAGATAAAGTACTATTAAGGTGGGCAAGTTCACATTTCGTAATATAATTTAGACTCAAGCATCGCCTAAATCCGACACCAGACGGTGGATTTCCGGCAACCTAAAATTGGTTGTCCATCACTGTTAAACTCATAACCTGAATTATCATATCTTACAATCTACCCATCCAAATCAACTTAAAGTTGTTCCTTTAGAACCCTAACGCCAAGAGCTGCCTAAAAGAGGTTTTCGATGTCGGAAATCACCGGGAGAGTAGCCAGCCATGGATACAAGCTTGGATTTTCCACTATACATGAAATAAAACATATAAAATGATGATTATTAAGCTTACCTCTTAGAAAATGATGAAAAAAACTCAATTTCTTGGCTATTTTCCAAAATTCCAGACCTCTTCTTTCTCTTCTCGCCTTATTTCTCTACTTCTTCCCTCTGTTCCCGAACATACAAGAGAAAATAATAATTAAAATAAAAAAAGAAAAATTCTTATTAAACTCTTTTTTTCATATTAAATCCTTTAACTTTTGGATTTTACACTTAAGCCCCTAGCATAAAGTATTATAATAATAATAATAATAATGGATGGTTCAGCAAGTCAATTCAAGCCCACTTAAAGTAAGATCAAATCAATTGATGCCCAACCTTCTTTAATCTTGCTTGCAACGTAAAATATGAGAAAAGTAGAAGAAATAAGTGGATTATGGGCCCTGCTAGGATTCTATGCATGTTTTATGGAATATAACTTTTCCGACAATTCTCCGTTATTATTATACCAAGCTTCCGAACTGTACTTCAGTTCATATATTTGTGACAAAATGAAATATGGTGAAAGTGGGAGAAACAAGAGGATTATGAGGCTCTCATAGGATTATCATGTTTCTTGCTTATTTACCCATTTCAGATTACTTTTAAGAACCGGCCATGAGGGGAAAACATAAAACTGTTGAAAAAAGACAAGAATTATAATTCCATTCTCTTCCAGCATTATATATCATGTTTATTGGTTAATTCCATGATTATCTGTTATACACTGGGGCATTTCCAGTATATATATGGTGTTTAAAATCTCAGAAAAAGAATCAGAAAGCAAATCCAAGATGATTGCAACCAGGAAAATCTCTTTGTCCATATTTTTTTTTTTTTTTTGGGCGGGTGGGTGAAAAATTAAAGATTTTGATCAACAGATACTGTGTAATTCCATGCAATGCAACAAGTCATACATTGTTCAGGTGTTTCGAGGGCAACTATGGAAATGTGAATGGAAGAAAATATGGGAGTGAATGATAACTAAGGACTGAATTATTTATACATTTATACATAGTGAAAGCTATAATGAGATCAGATAATAGTGGTTTAAGTCAGTCCCGGTAAAAGTACTCATTTAGAGTAATCATATTGTTCTTATTATATTTATTTTTTTATTTGTTGTAAATTTATTCTAACTATATAAATTTATTAATACTAATTAAACAAAAGTAATGATGAAAGAAAAGTTAGTCTCATTGTGTTTGTGATAACATATATGAAATAAAGATAAAGCAGAAATAAGTGGATTTATGGGGCCCTAATAGAATTATCATGTTTCTTGCTTATTGCCCATTTGGAATTAATTTCAAGAACAGAGGGTGAAAAGAAAATTTGTTGAAAAGACAACAATTATGATTTCATTCTCTTCATTTCCAGCATATCCTGTTTATTGGTTAATTCCAATAGACAGAAGTCTTCTATAACTATGATATAAATAATTAAAAAAATGAATATGATATAAATAATTAAAATAGAATAAAACATTAAAAAATGAATAAAATATGAATACAAGGATATGTCAGTATATATCAAATAGCTTTTAATGAAAATAACATGAATATGAAACAAGTACACTCTATGTATAACCCAGCTCTAATTATTTCTCTTATCAACAAATAGAAAAGCATTTTATCATTCCATTAGGATTAGGATTTGGCATTATTATAAGAAAATCTCAGAAATACATCTACATCAACAAGCCCTCAACTTCATTCAAACTATGAATTACATTGATTTCTCATTGATACAGTTTAAATTTGTCAAAAGATCTTCAAAATCTACAAAGTTCATAGATACATATCACCATTT
>JAQSVH010000010.1:27745999-27760337 GCA_029448705.1 Adansonia digitata | reverse complement strand
TTCTTTCCAAAGTAGCTCAAACTAATCATTTGATCATTAGATTCCTTTTGATGATTGCTTCCATTTGTAAAGTTCTCCTTTCATTTTGTCATTTATTGCATCCTTTAAAAACAAAAATGCCCAAAATTTAAAACGAAATTTGCTTTCATTTAAAAATCCAAAACAGAAAATGCCATTACTGTAAATATCTCCATAATTTCATTTTAAGACTAATTATTAAGCATTAGACATGAATTGCAGCATGTAATTGGATACTGTAAATTATTTTTAATTGGTTTAATTTTTTTTAAATTTTAAATTATTATTATTATAAGAATAACGTAGATGAATATTTCGCAATATAATTAACATGACCTAATTAGTTTATATTGTAAGATTTTAATATGTTACCAAAATTCAAGATGAGTGCCAATATCAATATATATCTGATACAAATAAATTTTTTTTATATAAATAAAAAATCATATTTTTATAACTCTATTTAAATATGTGTTAGATAAAAATATCAAATATAATTACTTTATGAAAAGTAAAAAGTCTGTTATATCCGTGACTATGATCAATAAACAATTAAATGAGATAAAAAACGCATTGACAATCACAGTTTAAAAATGAGAATTTATTTGGAAGTGCATCTAACCAAAACAGAACCATCTCCAAAACTTTCATTTTATATAATGCTTTTGAATCTTGAAGCTTGATCCAAGTCCAGGGAACTTAAAACTACTTGTTATCACTAATCAAAAATCAGAAGAAATTAATGGATAATGCGAAATTCAATCATCAAAGATTCAAAAGATGAACATTTGCTAAAATTTATTTTAATGGCGGCTTTTTCCAGCAGGTTGAAGCATTCATGGTTTTAAAACGAAAGATCCTTCTTAAAAGTCAAATTGTTTTATTAGTTCATTCCTTAATTGTTTTATAAAGAACAATGGAAGAACAAAACTGACTGCAGCTGGACAAAGAGATTATATAAAGAGTTATACTTGATCTAGCTGTGCAGTAACACGGAGCGACCCAGAACAAAAGTAAAAAAAAGACAAAAATATCGAGTTACATCCCTCGTTTTGTTGAATTCGATAGATCATTTGCAATGTCACGTTCTTGGCTTTTGTTTACAGCATGATGATTCTCGAATCCTCTTTACTGAAGTCATTTTCGGCTTCGTATTATATGATATGTAAATGCACATCGATACGCTGCAGCATTAGCAAATAACCGATCAAACAAGAAAACCACGAGAAACTTAAAAAATTTTCTTCCATTGATAGGTACCGAAAGCTCAAAGTAATGTAATTATCGAAGATATTTACCGTGTACGTGTATGATAGCCCTCAATCTGCATCTTTTACCTCTGCTTCAACATCAACAACTGTAGCTGAATATTCCTTTCCTGAAAAAAACCATGCGAGATGCTAGGAATTTCATGAATCAGTGAACTTAAATTTACATGCTACTATGAGAAAATCCTTTTTGACAAATGATTCATGTTTGATAAGCAAAATCTACTGCACCCCATCTCTTTCTTCTGTTCTTTTTTCTTTTGATGTGCTTCTCGGAAAATATATACAAACAATATAAAAAGACGATGGGGATATAAGAATCGAGTTTTTAAATCCGCAACTTACTATCAGTGGCAGTTCTAACTTTAAAAAGTAAAGTCCTATGATCATGTTGCAAAATGTCGTGTTCTGTTTTCATCTAACTGCACAGATTTTAAGCTACGTTGTCCTTTAGGCCATGTTTCAATCAAACTTATAAGAACCAAAATGTACTAAACCTAGTTATAAAAACACTATACATGACAGTTAATACTAAATCCTGTAAAGAAATAACAAAGATTCCAAAACCGAAAAAGGTCAGCAGCTGTTAAACAGGGAACCTTTCTTTGAGCCAGGGGAGAAGCCGTTGAATGCTTGTTTAGTTCTTGAGGTTTGGTTGGAGAACTTTACAGGTTCCTTGACGAACTTGTCATCAACTACTGCAATCAAATCAACAAGTCAATGATAACACAAAAAGCATGTGGATCCTATTCGAAATAATCAACAGAATAGACGTAAGGTAGGCCAGCTAGCTACAATTTTTGCCCAATTAGGCTGCCTACTCAATGGAGACATCTTCACGAGTCTAAAAGCAAAGATGTATCAATAAATATATTAAAAAATAATATCAACACCATATTCATAAATTGTTGATTCTAGCTTGAACTGAGATCAGTAAATCAAAATCGATTTACCTGAAAACGGTTGACTGCAGTAAGGGCACAGCTGCAACTCATCATTTAGAAAAGACCTAAAAAAACAAGAGTTAACATCCATGTCAGAAGAAATATAAAACAGCCTCATAAATATCCCATAAGTTATAGCTAAGAGGCGTTCATTTGCACTTACTTGAAAATCTGGAAATCGTTTCCACAGTTTGGACACTGCAATTAAATCAGATATATTACCAAAGGCAGTCAATGGTAGATGAATTTCCAATAGTTCTTCAAAATTATAAAGAATACCAAGCAAAACATGAATGAATCTCAGAAAACAAAACACAAAGATTTTGATTAGCATAAGACTAGACAGAGAGTGTTGATGTAAACATCATAAAAACATATACATGAACAGTCAAGTACCGAACTGCTCTTGCACCCACATCCAACACCTATGTTTGACATATATTTGGACGAGGGTATGGGGTATAGTCTTCCAAATATATTTAAACTTTGAAAAAATAGAGCATACCAGTGTTGGACATAGATCCAAACCTGACACTCACTCTTGAGTCCAAGTAAACATAGAAAACAAGGCTCTTGCACTTGCAAGGTCTCAGCAGGTCCAATCCAATTTTTTTCTTTTTTCATTGCCCTTTTTTTTCAACCAAATTTCTTACCCAGTTAAATAAAGTTTTATTATTCATGATTCATAGACCCTTGACGCATAATTCACAAAATTTTGGTAAACGGACATAGGTTAATGAGGTCTCATCCATGGCATTGCAAACCAATGAGTTCAGACTGTTCTCTCAACAACAACCTATCTATAGAATTTCAAAAACATGAATTGAAAACCCCAAACTGCTGCTGAAGCTACTGACCACACTAACTAAGATATGCAACTAGAAGACTTCAAACATTGATTTAGACAAACATATCCTATTGCTTTTCAGTATAAAAAATGGCCATTTGAATATTTGTTGGTCTTCAAGAGCTGCTAAGATGGAAGTTCTAAATAAAACACAACAAACAGTTGAATAAAACCAGGTTTATAAGCTGAACAAGGAAACAAAAGTTAAAGAAGCCTCACGGTGCTTTGAACTATATCTTGGCCTGCCCACCAGATGAAGGCTCCCAAACCAACAATCGGAACAAGCACTGCAAGGAGCTGGGGATGAAAATGCTAGTCATTAGATGGATAGACGTACTAACATCGGATAACTTTACATTGAGCAAAACATGCAAGGCAAAAGAAGATAACTCCAGTTATCAAATAACAGGCAAACGTAAAACAGGCATCCATCCAAAGCGCAAATACAATAGAACCCTGAAGCAAATAAAATATTAACAATAGTTTTATTTTCAAAAACTGCAACCAGGGCATCCATAGTATTTGCCAAACCACAAAGTTATGCTACTTGGACTTGAACGTGAGTATTGGATATTAATATATATCCGACACGAATATGTTTAATATTTGAAAAGTGTTTTTCATATATTTGGAGTTCAGGTTTATGTAAGGTTATGTGTAAGATATGAATGTAGGACACATATTTTCAAAGAAAAAAATGAAAGGTCGGAACAACATAAGTAACAGAAAAACCAATCATGAATTGATTTTTTTCCCATAGTCAAATAGCATACATTACTCTCCAATCAACCATTGCACCAAAATTTAAAAGGAATAAAGAAGCTCACAACCAAAACTCTAAACTCACTCAATGCTATAAAACAGTTAAATAAGGCGATTGCTTTAGTCAAGAAAATGAAAGAGAAAAACAAACAAAGATGAAGAGGGAACTACGGTTGTCATCATAGACCCTAAAAGGAGAAGGGATTAATACCCAAATGGAGACAATAGCATCTAAAACCCAACCAAGCTGTCCAGTCACTGAAAGATAAGTCAACCCAATAGCCAAAGCCATATTTCCCAGAACCCTAGCAGTGTTACTATCAATTTTCCCACCACCACCACCTCCACCGCCGCCACCACCATTAAACCCAAAATCTTGATTAAACCTCATCAAAACCACTCTTCGCTTCCTCTTCCACCCATCTTCTTTCAAACAAATCCCATATTTGCCCTTACCCTTTTCCCCAAAACTCCATTTTTGCCTCCTAAAAGCTCCCAACTTGAACCTTTTCTGCTGAAAGTAAGCAATTTTGGGTCGTTTTATAGAGTAACAGCAAACGGGTTTTCCACAGAACTCTTCATTTGATGAACTAAAGGATGAGAACTTAAAGGAGATTTGTAGAATTGTTGTCATTGGCAAGTTTTTAGAAAAGAACTGATTTTAGATTGTGTACTGAGAATTTCATGGCTTATTTAGTTTCCGCTGTCCAAGTCGAACTAGATTTTTTCTCTCTACTTCTTGGACTATTTTGAGCTGGTTCTTCCACTAGTACTTTCCATTAGCCTTTGAAAGTGTGCCACGTGTGCTTTCGGTTTATATCCAGTTGCGTGATGTCTTAACACAGAACTTTGGCTTTTGGTGGCCGTATTCTAGGTAATGGGCTAAAGCCACCGGGCGCGGATAGCTCAGTTAGGAGGGCGTCTGATTGAAGTTCCTAAGGTGACCTGTTCGATCCCGTCCACCACATTGTCTTTTTTTTTTTTTTTTCTCTTTCTTCTGTGAACTTGTGTTACCCGCAGTGCAAGTCGAATGTATATCCGAAATGAAATACTTTAATTATTTTAATTATTTTATTTTTTTTATATAATTGAAAGATCATAATTTTTATTTAAATTTAATTATATATTTAATATAAATAGTGAATATGAATAACTAAATAAAAATAAACTTTTGCTTCCGCTTACATGAGATCTAAACCTAGCATTTTGAAAAGCTTTAAGGACATGGGAGGAGCTGCCAACCTACCAAATTTTCCACAGCTCTGAGAGCAGAAAGAATCTGTAGCCATTGCAACCTGCTGCAGTGCAGATAACTAAAGCAACTCTAGTTGCTTTTTTTTTATTATTATTTAAGATTTTCCGTGATCTTATAATCATATTAAATTTTATTTATTTTAAAATCATATCAGATCAAATTTTAAATTAAAAAATTATTTTTTAACTTTTATTTTTTTTATTTATAAGATTCAAAATTAAAATTTTATTTATAAACATTAAGCTTCTTATCACTTGATCCAACAAACAAGGGTAAGCAACTGTAGTTGTTAACACTATCAGTTCTACAGCAATCAAAACTTGAACCACTGCTGCTGACACTTAATCGTCCAAGAAAACTTCACCGCTTATAGCAATTGAATGGGAATTTACATCAATGCCGAAGTTATGTTACCCGTATAAGCGTCAAATAAGTATGTATTTAATATAAATATATTAATTTTTTTTTTAAGTTTAAAAATGTATTTGGCATAGATATATTTACATATTTCTAAAGTTTTTAGCTATTTGAAAAGATAGAGTATATTCTTGTATCCATGTTTAGATATATAGTAAATTTATGAAATATAATCGTGGATACGAAATATGGGTACTACATGATACGGAGATGATAATATGTCAAATTTTTAAAAATTAGGAGATACATAATAAAAAAACAGCAATTAAAATATATCAAATATATTTTAATTAATTCAATTTTACATATAACTTAAATGAATTTTGTTTTAATTTTTTTATAAATTTTTTTCTATTAAAATATTTTATGCAGTTAAATTCATTTTTATTTTTAATATTGATTTTAAATAACATTATTTCATAGCAATTAATTAAATATGTTTAAAATATTAATCCACAATTATTAAGTTGTTAAACACTTAAAAAAAATAATATTTGTACTTTTCAAGTATAATAACTAATTAAAATGTGACATAAATTTTTTTTATTAGTTCCATGAGAATTTTATTTAACTTTGGGCCTAAGCTCAAATTAAAATTAAAAAAAAGAAAGAAACCCTAATCTTTCTTTTCTTCCGCCAGCCTCGGCCGCCCAGTCTTTTTTTTCTCCAGCTGCTATTTCATCTTTCATTCTTTTGGCGGCCACTAATCTTCACAAATATCTTCTCTTTTCCCTTGCCCAACTTGTTTTGACAGTATCTTTGATCATACTCGAATTGTATCTAATATTATTTTTATTTTTTTTAATATTCATTACATATTTCAAAATGTCAAGTGTCAACGATATATTTATATCAAATATCGGTGTGAGAGATTTCAGTGTGTTGGTAACGTCATATATAAATATTTTTTAAAAAAATTGAAAAGTCGGGATATGCTAATATTTCCAATCAATTTTTAAAAGCTTCAAACAAATGCTATGCAACATATGGAGTCCAAACAGCAATCAAAAGATTCAACCTTGAATTCTCTTTGTTTCTCGAATTAAGTCTTTTTCAGTTTGAACCAGGAAGTAAATTTCCTTCAAATTTTCTTATCAAACAATCAAAAAAGCACTAATTTGGCCCAATAGTGAACTCTTAACGAAACCCAAAATTTCTTTTTTTACCGTAATTTCCTAGGAAAATCGAACCTCAACAAAGTTTCTTCCTTTCTCATCAAACAAGCAAAGAACTTTTTATCATTTTTTTTTTTGGCAAGTTTTCAATGATGGGTTACTGTATTCACGCATACAAATGGTTCATATCATAAAAAAGGGGTCTTGATTCTTGAAATAGCTTATTTAATTGTTTCTTGTTCTTTTTTTTCCCCCTCAAACAACTAAAATAAAATCCAAGAAAATAGGGAATTTATAGATACCTCTGGGAGAAGAGGGTGGTAATAATTAAAGCTTGAACGAGTTACTGTATATTTGGGCATTGAAGATTGGACAGAAAGCGTAGGATAAGCAGGTGTAGCGCAGGATATGACCAACATCTTCAGGCAGATTGGCACTTAGTTGGCTTTGGGTGCATTTCACCTTAAATTGTTTTCACAACGATATTACAATTCTATCAATTTAAAGTGTTAACTTTACATAATGTTTTGATATTCTTTTCATAAATCTTGAATATGATTGAATAATTGTATTATTATATTAAAAATTATAATTGTTATGGTTTGAAAGATTGGATTTTTTTATATGGTTTGGAAGACTGGATTTAAACTTTAAGAATAAAAGACTAATATATTATTGTGGTTAATTATTTCAGCAGGGAAATGAAAAACTCTATAAGTAGGGTTCGTGAAGCGATCAGTGTTCTATTTAATTATTTTTTATTTTTTTAAATATACTTTATGGACACATGTTACTCTACTAATAGTTTTTTTCTTTCTGTCACTGATTTATAGAATAATTATCCTATTATTATTACGTTGAAAAAGTCAAATATCTTTTGATGGAAAGGTTGCAAATATTGGAAAGAAAGTAATTGATACAAGATTGATATAACTTGGCAAGATTCGACACGGAACTATTACATAAAAAAATTAAAAGGTGATATAAAATATGATATGATATAAAAAAAATACAAACACGTTATGAATATACAAATGTCTCAAAATCTATAATATGTATAAAAAATTTGATAATATATATAATTTTAAACATGATTATAATACAGCAAAATTCATGAATACAATAAGATTACACTAATTGCTTGTTCTATATCGATAGGAATTGAAGTACTTTTCTATTTGAAATATAAATTAGAAAAGGGCAAATTTTATATACTCCACCAATAATGTATAAAAATAAAACCAATTAATCTGAAAATATATATGCAATGTATTTAATTGAAAATTTGAAAAAAAAAAAAAATTCTTGGTATCTTAAGTCCTCAACTGATAAGGGTGAAATTGTAGGTCATTCAATTATATAATTGCCTATTCCTAAATTATCACTAAAATAAGAAACTTTTGCAAGAAAATTATTTAAAAAAAAAAAAACTCATACTTTAATCTCGAAGTATGTAAAGCTAGTTTTTTTCTAACAAAATAACGCATGAAATAGCTCAAAATCCATCAAACTTACAACAAAATTATTTATTTTCCTTTTTCATGAAAAAAAATTCTTTTAAAAATGATTAGTTAACATTAATAACCAAGTTAAACTACCTTTGTGTTTATTTGAATGAGATATATTATGAGTGTTTGTTTCAAGCACTTATATAATTATATTCATCACCAGTCACTATACTTTAGCAACATTCAGGATAAGCAATAAGATGATCAATTGAGACAATTTATTTAAGCTTTATTGGGCACAAATCAATCAAATCTATGTTAGATTTTGCGGTAAATTCTATATTAAAGGCAAATCACCCTTCTTTCCTATTAAACCTTAACATTACTTTGTATATGCAATATCTGTTCTGGCATATAATAAATAAACACGTATCAAAATACATTCTGGATACAATGTATCTAGTGATGTTACACCTACTCATTTTATTAAATTTGGATTCTATACTAAAATAGTCGAGTAAATGAGATTACATTTTGGTCAATTTAGTAAAGATTATTCAAATTGGTACCGAATTGATATGACAGATCAGATCTTAACTTTCGAATCGATTCAAAAGGATATCATTTATTTTTCCGCTTATAAAAATGAATCACCAGTATAGATAGAACATGAAAAAGCGGCTAGGTTTTACAAAACATAAGAAACTCCGGAATAAAATTTTACTTATCAGAGATCAAGTCAAGGTAAATTTCTCATTTTTCTTCTTATTTGCTTTCATTAACTAGAGTTATAATGAATTTAAGATTGTTTTAAGATTTTCATGAGTGTTATTATATTATCGCAGCTATTAATTTCTAACATTTTGTTAAAATTAGGTTTTCTTTTCTATTTTCTACATAGATATTCCAACTTTTTCTTTTCAATTTTTTTGTTTTTCCTATTTGTAAAGAGCAAACAACATAGGTGATATTTGAGTGACAATTATTTGATTATCAATTTTTATATTAAATATGCTAATATGAGAAACAAATTTAATGATGAATTGATGATCAAGATGTAACATTTAGGGTTTTGTTTTTAATAATTTTCAATTAATTAATTATACATGAATGAGACAAGGTTTAGAAAGGCCTATACATGCTCAAAAACCTTTTAACATCATGTAAGAATTTTTTTTTTTGGCCAACATCATGTCAGAATTTATGATGTATTTTTTTTTCAGATATAATAATAACCCATGTTTTATATTATTTGAATATAAAAAACCTTTAAAAACCTATGAGAAATTTTCTATATTTAATAAAAGAACTTCTGATCTAGTTGAAAAAAAAATATAATTAGTTAGAGTGTAAAGATATGAAAGATTTTTTTTTGTTTATTTCTAAAAGAATGCATTTTATATACATAAAAAAAGGCAAAGTGTTTTTTTATTAAGATAAAATTTTAACAAATAAATACCATGAATCATGCAATGTAGGTTTATTATGTCAATAAGTTGCTCTTTCATAATTTCTTAACATATTGACAATAACTTACAATTCCCTGTATTTCTTCTCTAATTTTTAAGGTTAAGGGCAATACTCCCTCAAATATAAATTTTTTGGGTTTGATTTTTAACAATTACAATTTTATTTTGTAAGCTATAAAAGATTTTTTATCTAATTTTTCACTAAGTTTTTTTTTCCTAAAAAAATTATTTAAGTCTTACATTAAAAAAATAAAAAAAGATAATCATGTCCTAAAATCTTTGAATTTAATTATGTCCTAAAGTTAATTAAGTCGTAAGTCCTAAAATCTTTGAATTTAATCCTGAAGGGTTTTATTCCAAACCAAAAATAATTATATAAATTACATAAGCTAGATTACGACTCCTGGATGAAAAAAACTAATTATATTTTAAAATAATTTCATTAATTTTATTGATGTTCAATTAATTAGTAATTTCTGTTATTAATTGATATAATATTTTTGAGTCACTTCATGCAACAAATAAACTCCTAACATTTGTCAATCATCCTTTGGCCAAACTAATTCCCTTCTCTTTCTCCCATCTTTTCCACGTTTTGGCCTCCTTGCATCCTTGTGACATGTTTTTGATGAGTGAGTTTCGGTTTCGTTTTTACATATAACTGGCAATTGGATACCCCCTCTAAGACATTGCATGTCTTCGTTTAAGCTTTAATTTAGGACACATTTAAAATATAAAAAAAAAACCCTTTTCTTCGCTTTCTAACATCAAATCTTTACTTCGTTTCTTTCAAAATTCTTGTCAGCTGACAAAATCTTCAAGTTATTTTGGCTTGTTTTTCTTCAATATTTTCAGGAGAAAAAGGCAGTGATGTTAGTTTTTTTTTTTTTTTGGTTTTCTTAAGGTGTCCAATATGTTCAGTGAAGAAGAATTAAAACACATGGAAGGATTGCGAAAAAAGTCAGATTTCATTGAGGTTAAGTGTGGATGCACAAGCAAGAAATATGGTGATACCATTGGGAAGCTTAGGGTTTATATCAATGGCCAATTTTTGATATCTTGTGAATGCACGCCGGCTTGTAATGAAGGTAAATCATTATTTCCTTTTTTTTCTGTAATTTATATTTTGATTATTTTTAGGTTACCTTGACTCGGTCAAGTATCGAATATCAATACCTTTGACACAATTTTTTAAAGTTATTTCATATCATTCTATACCCATATTCGAATAAGTCTAAAATACATTATTTACCTTAATTTTGCTTGTAATTTTTATGGTTCTTTAATTCTATGATGAACTTTAATTTCACCTCGTATACAATTTTATTTTTTACTTCTACATATAAAACTGATAATTGGTTTAAGAATGCCACTGCTGAAGTTCTAAATTGTTATTAACCTTTGAGTAAAATAACTCGAGACAGAAAAACCAGTATTTATCCATGTCATGTCATTTATAGTTTAAACATATAGAGACATGCTGCATAACTTTGCATTTTTTTTCATGGCATTAATGAAATCTTCTCAGAATCATAGCTGTCAACATTCTTTTTTCATAGTCATTAAAGCAAGTAACTAATTACTTAACCCCTGACTGATTAGAACTTTTGAAGATCAGTTAATATAAAACGTTCAAGTTGCAGTTTCTTCTTTGATTTTACTTATATGCATTTAACAGGTTGCCATTAACATATATATAGTTATTTGTCTTGATTGTTAATTAATTTTGATGTCCTGGTTTTATCGAGATTATTAATTTGGAGCTCTAACTATGTTAAAAAAGCTAGAATAGCATTGAATTTGGATTTAATCTAGTTGGATTATATAGTCTTGCTTAAAGAAATAGTATCCAACAAATCAAAGTTCAAATCTCAACACTTAATAGCATTGAACTAGAGTTTAATCTAGTTAGTTCATATAATCTTCCTTAAAAAGTAGCATTTAACAAACCTGAGCTTAATCTAAATTGTTACAATCCTTTCTCTTATTTTCATGTGTTACAACTTTCTTTGTACTGAAAAAAAGCTTGAATAGAATTAATAACTCGAAAAAGCTAGAATTTGTGCACTAGTTTAGTACTTGAAATAGTTGAGTTTCACTTCTTTGATTATACCTTTTTTGATGGTAATCCCCTAATTCTTTTGATAACCAGAGAGATTGACACCTTATGATTTCGAGAAACACTCTGGGAAAGAAGGAACCAAGCAATGGAAGAAGCACATTTGGGTGGTTATGAATAACAGCAAGGTTCCTTTATGGAGGACTGTTCTGCTGAAATATTACAAGCATGCATCCAATGGAGCCAACGAGCTGAGCACTGTCCAAGCCAAGCGCCTATTTCATCGCGACGAGTTCGTCCGTTGCTCCAAGTGCAACAAAGAACGCAGGTTTCGTCTCCGGACTGACGAGGAACGCAGGAATTACCATGATGCTTCGAATGCAAAGAGGTGGAAGTGCGCTAACTGGCCTTATGAAAAGTAAGTTTCAAACATCGATCAGTTCTTGGTTTCCATGAAAGAACATCTTAAACGATATTTTTGTTGTCATCAAATTCTGATCTTATAGCTTGCATTGTCGGTTCATTTTTCTTTCAGGATCACCTGCAAAGATGCTGAAGAACGAGCAAGCAGGAAGAGCTGCAGGGGTTGTCCCCAATCCCCGACCTGCCAAGGTTGCACTACTTGCGTGTGTTTTGGGTGCCTCAAGTGCCGCTTTCTCGATTGCAAGTGTCGCACTTGCGTTGATTTCGTCCAAAATGCTGAACCTTGAGCTAGGAAAGGAACTAGAACATCCTTTGTTTGCTTCAATGTTCTAGCTTTCATTTCACATGCATTCAAGAAGGGGGGAAAACATTAATCGCAGTTTCCGTGAAGTTCTTTTCGAATGTTTGTTGTTGGTTTGTCATAAACTTTGCTGCTGTTTCATTTCGTTTTTTTTAGAATAATTCTCAGCGGAAAACTAGACAAAGGTTGATGGCAGATTCAATCCACCATGGTTTGCAGACATTCTAAGCTTTTGTTGTTACTGAACTAGTTTTCTTTCTTGCAGCTTGTTTCTTCATATTGCTACAAGTTTGATTTTAGATCTTTTTTTCATAGCTTTTCCTTAACCATCGACTCTGGCATTAATTAAGCTAGCGTCCAGCTGAGAATTCTGTCAAAAGCTGAGACTTAGCTTTAAGCTTGTAGGGTGCTAGAATCCGAGACTGCACTCATTTCATCTTGGCTCCTGGTATGTTTATTGGAGAACAGCGAAGTGGAAAGCTGCCAATAGGCCACCACAGTTTATGATTATGAACATAAAAAATTAAAAGATGTCTTGGTCAAGCAGGTGGAAAATGGAATTAAGGGAAAGACTATGTTTGAATGAGAGCCACTCCTAGAGTATGCATTGCATTGCATCTATGTTACCCAAAATCTCTGGATTAAGTGTCCGAGACAAGTATTCTCAATTTTTTTTAAATTCCTTTCATAAATAATTGGAGGATCAGATGGTCCTTCTCTTCAAGGCTTCAAGAGGCACAATGAAAATAACCTATATCTGCTTGGAATGCTTATCACCAGCAACAACTTCAACCCCTTAGTTCCCAATAGAAATCGACTCTTTTCCCATAGATTATGGGAATTCCATCCGCCTACAAGGGAGAGGACTTTTACCGATGGAATTTTCTGTCGGATAAGGCAAACATACAGTTGGAAATTATCAAGTCGGTGGTAAAATTTCGTCCTTGGAAGTCTTCTGTCTTGTAGAATTTGCATGATTCCACATTAGCAAGATGTCATTTTAGAAAGTTGGCATACAATTGCCTGAGATTTTTCAAAACTGAACGCACAGAAATATGATTTTGCAAAGCAACCCATTATTTTTCCCAGTTGCATGCTTTACTTTGTCATGCAACTTGATTAAGATCTCTTCAACCCTGGAATCATTCCTTATTGACAATCACCCCTTCAGGTTTGTATAAGGGGCAATCATCCTGGACCCTATGAATTGGAATAGCAAGTTGCCTGGCCAGAACTTCAAGAGGATTGGCATGGTGCAACCAGAAAATGACAAGCAGCTGACATCCATGTTACCTTGAGTCTTCGTTTTCTTAAAGTATCCTATTTCAGATACTTATTTTTGATAAACTCGGACATGAATATAAAAGTATGATATTCAAATATACAAAAATTAAAAAAAAAAAATCGAGAATACTCATGTCTCTTACAAACCATGTATCCAATAATAACTTAAGCGGACATCAAATGTTCGTATTCATTATTCACATTCTAATATAAAGGCATTAATTGCCTTTGTCTTACAATTCCACAGAGGTAAATGATTTTCTTATTCAATCAAACTAAAACTAAATGGGTTTTTGATCTTTTCACAATACAAGGAAAACCAATCAAGAATCTTCATGTATCTTATCCGAATTTTCTATCTCTTTCCATTAGCTTCAAATTGCAAAAAATATCTATCAAAATCCAATTGAAAGTTGAAACCCAAAACCCAAATTTCGTGTAGATTGCACCAAACAATATACAATGTATAATTATGTAACTCTTTCTTCCAAAGGATCCTCAAAATGGATTGTTTCTAAAGTACAAATGCTTAAAGTTTTCAAATAAAACAATATTTATACGAACAAATATAACTTTTTATTCAAAATATGATACCCAGTCTCAATTTTTGTTTGTTTGTTTTTTTGTCTTTTTGTTAATTGCCAGAAGGATGGTAATTATTTAGATACAAAGCCCTTCCCTTTGTGATAAGGCATCACTTTTTTTCCCCTAAGAGGAATAATTTTTGT
>JAQSVH010000010.1:27726401-27741942 GCA_029448705.1 Adansonia digitata | reverse complement strand
ATTGATTCTTTTTCTTTCCAAAAAAAAAGAAAAATTTGTTCAAGAATTTTGCTACAATAGAGAAAATGAAGAGCAACAAAAAAAAAAAAATTTTTTTTTGGAATAAAATTATTCATATTACCAAGAAATAAACATATTTGTACAACTGTGGGATTTAATGGACCATAATCAGCGTGGATTATATATGTATATTGTATATACTCTCAAGTGATTTCACAAATCTTCTCCCTTAACATATATCTTATCTTGATATATTCTCATTAAATTTGTTTACCCATTGCTAACCAGAAGAAGATTAACCAAGCAGCGACCTAAGGTTTCTCTTTGAATCTTCCGTCTGCAAATTTGACTGCTATGGATTGGGTGTAATTAAGTCAAGTGAGCTCGAGTAAAAAGCATTTCGAGTTTGAATTTATCCGACTTGATTTCATTGAAGTTATTTTTAAAGCTTAAGCTTAATTTGAGATAAAAATTAAATTATTTGTGCTCGCTCAATTAAACTCTTTATGTAAAAATGAGTTTGATTCCCTTGCTTTAATTCAAACTCGTTTCTTTGTATTTGAATTGAAATTTTTTAATATTAATTAAAAATAAAAAAGCTCGATCAAGCTTTCCAACTACTTGAATTAAGTATTAAAATATTCGAATTTAACTTGTTAAAAAGCTCAAGCTTAGTTTGACAACAACTGTGTGGAGTTTAAAATTTTTTGAATCAAAACTCGAATAATTTGAGAGCTCAAAGATGTCGCTTACACCTCATTATGTATATATTTACAAACTGAGAGACGAAGAAACCTATAACTTATATATGTTTGTAGAATCTACAGTCAACATATGTATATCGAAACTGTTGTACTGTAGTCGTAAGAATTTTTGTTACCTTGATCTTCCATTTTCAGTATTTCAAACTACTTTGAACATTGAAGCCCATGTATACACGCAGTCATATGCCTCACATCTTTTGATTAATATTCTTTCAACTATATACATATATACATATATTCAAAACTTTATCTTTTAAAAAAAATTTTGCATTAAATTAATTACTTTTATGAAATTAAAAATACGTAATGATTATATTATTTTTTTATTTTAAAAATTTTAACGAGTGTTTATATACATCGTATACATAGATTAACTTTTCCCCATATACAAATATATATATATATATTCTAGAAGAATTTTCTTTTGTTGGATGTTATTTTGAATAATGTATTTGTCCATAAATATATTAGAAAGAGGTTAGCACAAATTAGTACCAAAAGCCCATCATAAGAGGCAAAAGGACAAATGATCAGAGAGAAAAACGAAAATTGCCAACCCTCAAGCTAGCATCATACATTTGCTCGTTTGCATGTCACTTTCAGGATAAATAGTTACAACCGAACAATTAGAAAATGACAGAGAAAAAGAAAGAGAAAACACAAATAATTATATTGGGACCTATTAATGGATAATTATAGATATTAATTAAAGATTATTTAATTAACGCTGAGATCAATAAAAAATAATATATTAATTTCTCATTTTTTCCTACAAATATTAACTTATTGTATTCAAGAAAATATTTCATTATAATTATATTAACATCAATAAACAACAATGCATAGAAGACTGAAATCCATAATTGTGTAGAATAACACTTTTGCCAAGATTAGCAGAGCATCACATCCAGAGTTTTGATCACACAATTCGTTGTATATAAATTATTTATGGTCAAATCTTAGACACTGCAATAAGCCTTAAGATCAGATCCAACAGCTCCCCGAGCAATCTGAGCAGAGTAAAATTTCAAAAATTCCTCGTAATCAAAGGGTTTGAAGAGGATGGCATTTTCTTCATCCACAAGCTCTTCTGGAACCTTTACTTGGTAGCCTCCTCTCGGGTTTGCAAACAATCCGACACTGTACCTTGCCTTGTTCCCCTTCATCATGACGCGATGGTAAGGAGAAGGCAATCGACCATTTAACCATACCTGCAACAATATTGTTTTCAGTATAGGAAAAAAAATTTAATTCAGTAATTTCAATAGTGAAAACACTAATAGATATAGAACGTCAATTATTTTCTTTAGTTTTTAGCCGACGACTTAATTAATTAGTTCCGACAAGAGGGGGAAAATGTGGCATGTATTTAAGATTTCCCTACCTTAAACTTTTGTCCAACATGCTTGTTTGAAGCCTAATGTCCAATAAGGAACTAATATGTACGAGCATAATAAGAGACTTACGCTGAGGGACTCTCCAATCATGACTATGAAAGAGTTGGGCGAGGGTTTTACATTGATCCATTCGCCATCTTTGCTTTGAACCTCCAATCCATCAACCTCATCTTGATACAATAGGGTCACCATATTCTGGTCATAGTGAGCATTTGCCCCAAGGGTTGGCTCCCTGGTTTCTGGCCCACCATATTTCATGACCCTCAAATGATAATTTGTGGACTCCCTGAGCTCATCCAAGTATTTCTCCAGACCAAAACTCTCCAAAATCATTCTCGTAATTGTTTTCTCTAATCCTGATGCTAGTTTTGAGAAAGATAGCAGAGTTTTACTGCCAAAGGCAGAGCAGTTAATAAGAATATAATATATGCAATACAATAAAAAATATTCCATAGATTTGGGCTCCAAGGAAGGGGTTTTGCAAATGAAAGTATTAATTTACAAGGAGGAAGTTCTCTGTCAAAAATAAGAGTTCTATGATAAAATTTTAAGGGTCGTGTTGAATGATCATGATATTTTATTAATAAACAAATATAAAATTTTAAAATTTTAAAAAAATATATATATAATAACTATAAGTTTTAATAAATGGCATTATATGATTTAAAATATCGGTATATAAATTTATACACCAACAATATATCTAATATAAAGTTGAATTTTATTTGAAAATAAAATAAAAGGAGTTATTATTTCGAACCTAAAGCTTCTGTTTCCGCCAGGCCACAAGATGGTAGTGAAACCTTGTTCAATGTTTTCAGCAATATTTGCATCATCAATGCCCATGCTTTCAAGCCGTCGTGCTGTAGGCCCATAATAGCCACGAAAGTGCTTCTCGGATACATAGAGCTTTTTTGTTTGTAAAGGCAGATCAAAGAGCTCTTCCAAGGCTCCAAATACAGCCTTTCGAAGCTCCAGGACTTCGTCAAACAAAGCCTCGAAACAGCCGTACTCTTGGAGCGCTTCCCGTACTTTGACTTTCACCAAATCCCATTCAGGGCTGGTTGGCTTCAGGTCTTGTTTTGAGAAATCGATAATTGGCAGTCTAACCAGAGTTTCTGCGCTCATCTCTCTTCTTCTTCTTCTTCCTTTTTTTTTTTTTGGTGTGTGAAGTAAGCAACAATGGAAGAGTTCAATATTTCGTGCGATCAACTAATGTGATAATTTCAGTTTCAGATCTAAACTTTATGATAATTTATAATATCGTATTTATAAAGGCTTAAATTTGGTTAAAATATTTGAGAGGTTCTTCCCTTGTATATCAAGTATAAATTAGTCCTTGCAATAAAAAATTAAATAATTTAATCTTTAAACGATTCAAACTAAAGCAAAAAAGTAAAATTAATAATCAAATAATAAAATTTGATTAAAAAATCGACGTGGCAATTTAACTTTGGTTAAATGATGATCTATCTATCAGACAATAATAAGATACTAATAAATTATAACATTTTTAGATGACATAGATAAATTAAATTACTTATTTGTTGTAGATGCCACATTAAATTTTATTGTCCACTTGGCATTTTTTTATTTGTTAACTCATTAAATTTTAGACGTATCATATTATTATTAAAAAACTTAAAATAAAAATAAAAAGTAAAAAGAATAAATTAAATAATTGGAAAAAAACAAGATCTAGAAAATAAAAAAAATGGATAAACCTTAAAATCGAATAGCCCTCTTCGAAATGAAAAAGAACTCTTTTTAATTTTAGAGTTAGAGTTCATTTGTAGATGAATTCAAAATTCAAAGAAAACTAAAACTCTTTCCCTGTTTAAACAATCTAGCAATCAAAAAGAAAAAAAAAATCAGAGAGCATTAGCAAGTCTTCGGATTGAGATCTCATCTATCATTTTTTTTATTTATTTATTTTCAATACATTTATCAGCACCATTTATATCAATGAGACCTACTTATGAATTATCAAGTCGAATTTATAGATAGTGATTAAGGTTGCATTAAATAATTGTGGATGAAAAAATAATAAAGGGATCTCAATCCTGAGAATTCATGCATAAAGCCAAACCTAAAATTTTTTTAGAAAGCTAAAAGCCATAAAAACCTAAAAAACAACATAACTGTTGTTTCCTTGTTTGAAAGTAAAAAAATAAAATAAAACGATACCTAGAAGAACAAGAGAGAAAGAAGGTTGGGAGGAGACAATGTGTGCCCAAAAACTGAAGTTTCGATCTCTTAGTCTCTTAGGGATAAAGGATTAGAATCTGTTGTTTTTCATTTCTACTTTAGGTATTTCGTTTGATTAGAGATTGAGATTTTAGGGATTTTTTTTGGGATTTTAGAATCAAAAGCTTCTTTGGGATTTTAGGGCTCATCCAGCTTTTCTCTTTGATTTTTAGATTTTATTTTTTTTTCAAATATTTTTTCTTTTTTACTTGTTTTAATTTTTTAATAATAATATGACTGTTTAATGAGGTGACCAATGGAAAAATACCTAGTGGATAATAAAATTTGATGTGACAATTACAATAAATTGGTAATACTTTATCCATGTCATAAAAATATTATAGTTTATTATTGTTAAATCATCTTTTAACAGACGTGTCATCATTTAATTAAATTCAAACTGTCACATCAATTTTTTAACCAATTGCTGTTATTTTCGTTATTAATTTTATTTTTTTAACTTTATTTTTAAAAGTTTAAAGACTAAATTATATAATTTTAATATAAGAATTAATTTGCACTAAATGATATAATATAAGAACTACCCGAGTGCTTTAATCGTTTAAATTTATGCTTCATTAATCAAGCTCATTATAGGAATTAGGTCACAATCAAATAATTTTGTTTGGATTAATGAGAATATCTCATCCTATTGTTTTCAGTTAACTCCATTTTTTATGATATAGCAAATAGTAATAATAATAATAATAATAATAATAATGAATTTTGCACGAGGGACCATTAAAGGTCATTTTGTATTTTCTTTTTCTATTATTTCATGTCAAGTTGCTTAATTGTATGATGTCGACGATTTCATAGTTTGTTAATGCGCAATAATGAAGTAAGAATTAATAAATGAATAAATTCATGAAGAAAGAAACAAATTATGAAGAAATTTCTTTATCTAATTGAGGTAGCTATCATGCCCCCTGTAGTTAGTTTTGTATTAATATAATATGTGTTAATTAATTTGATTTTAAGAACTAAACTCGGCTTATATTTCAAGTTCAGAATATGATTTGTTGGTAAGAGTAGCTGGCTTCGATTACTGCAGATGATACTAATTATTTGAAACCATAGAGCTAGTATTTTATTATCATATCACATGATTATACTAGTTACTACTCAGTATTACGTTAAATAATAACAATATATCTTATATCATATGTTCAAATGAATAGGTATTTCAATATACATGTTACCAAATAATTTTTTAATATTTTAATTGGGTGAGAAAAATAAAAATAAAAATATTAAGTCGCAACCTCATTTATAAATAGATTTAGCCAATGAGTTCTTCATTCTAATAAACCATTGTCTAGTTTTATTACAATGAAGAACTCCATAGCATTAAGATTCTTTGCAACTATAATGGGAAGGTCACAATTTGTTTAGATTAATGTGAATATTCTCATCCTAGCATTTTCACTTAACTCCAATTGTGATGATATAGCAAATAATCATAACAATAAATTTTGCACCCAGGACCATTAAAGGTCATTTTATACTTATTTATTTTATTATTCCCAGTCAAGTTGCTTATGTATAATGCTTACGAATTCATAGTTAATTAAAGCTAATAGACGATGATGAAGTAAGAGATTAATAAATGAACAAATTCATGAAATTTCTTTCTCTCGTTGAGATTACGACTTGTTGATAATAGTAGCTGGTTTCAATCATGGCAGATGAAATTGATTATTGAAATTAAGTGTTTAAAACTTTATTAACAGATCATACAATTATACAGGTATTTCAATTAATTTGTTGTCAAATTATATGATACTCGTGACCACTTTAATCCTCTTTGATTTTGTAAATATTTTACGTGTTTCCAATTTAATAATTCGACTTTAGCTACTTTTAATATTTTATTAAATTAAATTTTCAAAAATCTATATTCTATGTAGTTATTTGAAATTTGCTTCATTCATAGTTGAAATTTCAATAATATTTTTGAAAATAAAGACTAAAATTAAGAAAGAAAATTGATATTAAAAAGTTGAAGTAAGACATTATGTATTATATAGGATAGAAAGTTATCTTGCAAAAGGTGGAAGTTAAATGTGGATGGACTACATATTCCTCCTATGCATATACATAAATATAAAGAATCACTAACATATTTTTAATTATGAAAGCTAAAAATTCTTATTCTAATGTAAAAAAATAAAATGGACGTAAATTTTAGAATATTTATTAAAAAAAAACTATTATAGCCAAACCTTAGATAACACAATAAGCTTTAAGATCAATGAGATATAAATTTTAGTATAAATTTCACATAATTTAATTTGTTTCTCAAATTTGGTATTGCATTTGATTCTTTTAGTCTTTTAGAAATATATATATTAAAGAATTTTACTAACTATAGTCTCTTGTTAATTTTCTAGACGTCATTTGAATTTCTTGGTCTTGAAAAACACAGCTTTAACTCTCCTCCATAATTTTCACTTTATTTTTTTGGATCTAACAATTCGTATATCGTGTCATATATATATATATTGTATTGTGTCATAATCATATTTAAAATATTTTATATTTTTTTATCAATTTTGATACATTAATAATTCGTATTATAAGATTTTTAGACATATATTTGTGTCATATCATATAGTGTTTGTCTTGATTTATGTGGGTCATATTCGTATAATAGTATCTAAAATTATCAAATTTGATTTTTTTCAATATATCATTAATCATTTACAAATATCATATTTATAATTAATGAATGTATCCTGTACATATGAATGATAATAATGAATGTATTAAAAAGTAATAGACAAAAAAATTGTCCCAAAAAGATTATTTTGCTTTGAAAATTTATTGCTATTGGATTTATTGCCTTTATGCTATTGAAAGCTATTTTGTTGAAGTGTGGCTTCCTTCTTAACTTTTACTGGACATGAGGATAATATTACTTTTTAATAAATTTAAAATTTATTTTAATTGTTTTATATAGTGATCTTCGTAAAAGAGATATTTAATAGATTTAAAATTTAAAATTTAATATTTATAATTTTTTTCTTATTTTCAAACCGTGAGTTTTTTGTATAAAAAATAGCCTACGACTAAATATCACATATCGTATTGATTTGGTTTGTCCATATATCTTGTTAATTATATATCTCAAATGCTTTGGAATAGATAGTAAATAATAACCTTCTTTTATTGAAAAAAATAAAAAAGTTTTTAAGACACACGAATAAATAGCATTGACACTACTGAACATTCAGCTGGCAACTAAGCCCAGGCCTAGATGGATCGAGTTCTATCTTTTTTCATCATATATAAACATGGTCTCAAACACCACAAAAGTCTTTGATAGAACCCTTAGAGTTGTTTCCCAAAGCGGATTTATTAAAATGAAGGAATTCAAAATGGTCGAAGGGCTTGTATTTGATGGGGTGAGCCTCGTCGCCTAGCTCTTCATCAAGTATATGTATGATCCCACTAATGAATGAAAACATTCCGATTGAGTATCTTGTTTCCTTCTCCTTCATTGTCACTTGATGGTAACAGGCTGGTATTCTGTCATTACTCCAAGCCTAATCAAAGCAATACCATTCAAATTGTCATTTTTCTATGGTTACAATAAATTGAGATAAAAGGATTCTGACTTTTTTAGGCAGAAGAGATCTCAGCTTGAAAATTAAAAAAAAAAAATTATAGATAATGGGATTTTTATTTTAAATTTGTTGAAAATTCTATAAGCTAAGTGGGTAAAATTACGAGTTCAAAGGATACTAATTTGGGATATCATATCCATGGATCAAAATAAAAATGATTACCATTAAGAAAGAAAAAATGGGTACATTTTAACTTCAAAGATGAGATTGGAGTGGACTTATTCAAGGATTAGATAGTCCATCCAACCTTATAGGTCTAACTTGTATTGGTTTAATTTGAGGTATGCTATTTATGAATCAAAATAGAAGTGATTATTATTAAGAGGGAATAAATGGGTAGATTTTAACTTTAAAAATGTGATTGAAGTAGATTTGCTTAAGAGTTGAATAGTTCGTCCAACCTGAAAAGTCATACTCGTGTTGGTTTAAGTTTGGGTCAAGCTAAATTTCAGCATGGAAAATAATTCAAAAAAATTTATGCCATAACCTAACCCGACGGAACAATGGACACCTCTAGATTGAAGATAGCATTACTCACCATCAATGCATCCCCTGCCATGACAACAAAGGAAGTTGGCGATGGCTGAACATCAACCCACTGATCACCCTTCAATTTCAATTGCAAACCACTGATATGACCTTGATGAATTATGGAAAAGAAAGTTTTGTCTGTGTGAGGCAGTAAACCAGCACTACTCTCACTCATCTTAGGCTCTCTATATTTGAAGTATCGAAGAAGATAGTTGGTCAGTTTGACGTAATAATCATAGCTATTTCCAACACCATAACTTTCAAATAACATTCTCATCACGGTTCCATTGAGTTCTGATACCAGCTCTGAATAGCTTTGAACACTTTCACTAATATTCCATCAATGAACAAAGGGAAATAGTAAGTTATATATAATCTTGGTATCGACTAAAAAAAGAAAAGCGAAATACATGAGATTTGGTGGAAAAAAAAATTATACCGAAAGCGATCATTTCCAGCAGGCCACATAAGATTGGTGAAACTTTGAGTTCCATCAAGAGTGGTTGGATTGTCAATCGCCATGGATTCATAGAGAGGAAGAGATTTGTATTGTCCGAAGTAGTCAAAGTAAGGTTTATTGCTGGTGTTTCGCATTTTTACCTCGGTGGGGAGATCGAACAACTCTTTAGCCGTCGCGAAAACTGCGTCGTCAATCGGTCGAGGTACTTTGTCGAATTTTGCTTCGAAACAACCGTGTTCTTCGAGAGCTCGCCGGACTTCATTGCATGCCGATTCCCAAGTGCTTGTTCCAGGCTTTAGATTTTCCTGAGAGAGATCGATGAAGGGAAGCTTAACCTGTGATTCCAAACCCATTATCTTATTATTATTTTTCTCCTCGATTTAAAATTTTTTTTGGACATAAATCAAAGTGGCATGTTGAGCATGCTATTTATAGGAGACAATTGATCGACTTGGGTTTATAGGAGTTAATATTTGATACATTGTATATTAAAAAATGATATCACTATATTAAAGGTTTTTAAAAAAAATTTATATTTGATGCATAAAGCGTTTATGAATATTCATGTCACGATTTAATTAGATTATACTATGTTATTAAGAATTTTTAAAAAATAAATATAGATTAAAATACTCTTAATGAGATGATATCATCTAATACACTTTCACAATATTTAAATATAAATATAAATATAAATATAAATTTATATTTGATGGATTGATACACTATTAACGAATTATCTGATGTCACTTCATTAAAAGTTTTTTTAAAATAAATATAAATAATTTTATTAAAATAATTATATTTTTAATGAGACAACATCACATGATTCATTGGCTATGTATAAATTTATACACTATAAATAAAATCAAATACATATTTTAAAAATAAATACATATAATTTTATTTATAATAAGATAATGAATCATATATATATATATTCAATTTATAACAGCACAAAATCACGTGAACAATTACTAAAGAAACTTATTGTTAATGCTCCTAAATGTAATACGTCATTGGAGTTGATAATGTACTAACAATATATAAACTAATCATCGGACCAAACAAACAACGATTCTCCCTCTCTACCTTATGGGATAACAACTAGCAAGCACTAATTATAATCGTAAAGCTTGATGGTTTTTTTTTTTCATTTTTTTTTCGTAAAAATAAACTTGAAAATATTTTCAGTCTAACAACGGATTAAGAATAATTAGATAAAGGGAAAGATGAAAGAATAGCTACAACAAATAATAGACATAAACATTAAATATGGCATGATTTCTTTCCTTTCGCTATCTTAAAACAACTTATTTTACCATGTCAATGTTCATTACCTCATATCAATAATGTTGGTGCTGGACCACGGATCGACATTGTAATGAAACATTTCTAATTAAAACCAAATTAAGCTACGGCTAATTTGATGTCTCATTTGGTTGATTTCATATATAAATACATTTCAAATCTCTTTAACCCAATAAATAAGTCGAATTAGACTTTGAACAAAATTTTTCAAAAATCATGACTTTGATTTGGGCCAACTCGTAGTGACCAGCTATTGTACTATAAACTATATTATATAAATGCATACGTGTATATATATATATATATATGTATTTTAAAACATGATAAGAGCCTGTGGGGGACCGAAAGGGATGGAGTTGATTAGTTGAAGATGCTAACTTGAGGTACAAAATACATGCATAATTGATTGTTTTAATACGTGAAACATCACCTTATTGATTGAATTAAAAGTAAAAATAAAAAGATTATGAGTTATATGTATAATACTTCCTTTGATCTATTATGTTCGTCTCCTTTTCCTTTGTGGGGGGGGGGGGTTTAATAAACAAACTCAAATTTGATTATCATTTTCAACAAAATTTTGAAAAATGAGATTTGCAGATTTTGAATTGAAAAAATATATACATTTTTTTAAATATTAATCTAATATATATAATATTTTAAAAATAATTATCAAAATTGAAATTGTTTGACCAAAAAAATAAAACATGAAAAAAATGGGAAAAGGGGTAGTAATTATAATTAACCAATTAAGCAGTAAATTTCAAAAATATATATATATCGACAAATTGCTAATGAGAATGACTTGTATTACACAACCTTTATATCGATTAGTGATATGAAGAAGAAGAAGAAGAAGATTTGTTGGTATAAAATATCAAATTTAGAAAATGTGTCATTTCATGTGTTTCATGCATTTATAATATAGTATTGAAGATGCTCAATTATTTTATGTGGATTGAAAATAAAATTTACTTAGGACCACATTCTTTAATAATAATAATAATAATAATAATAATATAGTGAAAAATGACAAAAAATAAGGCAAAGGCATCTCGTAATGTTAAACATAATATAAATATGATATAAAAATAAAATAAATAAAAAATAATATAAATATAACATAAATACATGAATATTTATCAAAATTTATATAATAAAAATTATTAAAATATTAAAATTTATATAAATATAATATATCATAAATATATTATAATATAATAAAAATATATAAATATATAAATGATCAAATCTCTAAATCTGAAAAGCACATGTTATCACACCAACTAATGAAATCGATGGCAAACGAAATGACACCATCCCACGTTGATTTCTCTATATTTGTTTTCCAGTTTAAAAATTCTTCATACAATATTAATTGACAATGCTATGTACGTCCACGCTCTGTACTTTTCAGTTTAATTTCAGCACAATAATATTAATAATGTTTATTAAAATGTGCGAAGATTATTTTTATACGGATAATATTTAAATTTGTCATAATCTTTCGATCATAATTAATAACAACATCTATTAAAAAAATAATTAAAAAATTATCAGAATTAATGTTTTATTACGTATTTTAATATTTAAATTAATTTTTATTAAATAAAGTAAAAGAAAAAGCAAATAAATTAAATTAAAATTGTAAAAGAAATTATTTTTGAGTTTTACGAAAGCTCTTACCTTTATATAAGACATATAAACAACGAGATTATTTAAATACATTAAAAAATAATTTATGAGCATAACACATACATATTAATTCATCTTTAGGACAATTTATTTTTTAACATAAAGCTAAAGCCTTTAGATGATCACCCCAATGACGAAACTTTGATTTAATTTCTTTTTTTAAAATAAAAATATAATATTTTAATTTAATTTTAATATTTTAGCTCAAAAAATTTGTATGTATATATATATCATGTATTAAAACAATAGGATTTCAATTTTTCCTTCATAAAAAATAAATAAAAACAAAAGCAAACCCGAAGAAAATTATTTGTATTTTTTGAAGCATTTTCACTTACAATTTATTTTATTATGATATTAAAATTCTCAATATATATATATATATAAAGATTCATCATTTATAAATGTATTAATTTGATGGATCCTCGTAATTTTGATTTATAATTAATTAATTAATTATAAATTTATAATAGAATTACTATTACAGATGTTATTTGACATCCTTAAATACAATTCAAATTGCCTCAAAAGCTTAATCTTATAAATGATTTAAATTTGTTTAATCTTATAAACCACTATTATTCCTTTTAGTTTATTATTTTAATTTGTTTTTTTTTCAATCTTATAAATCACTTTAACTAAGTGATCCATGTCCCATTCTCGTTAGTTGACACTAACTACTGATATCAGCTATATTAGTCGGTATATATTGATTTTAAGATAAAATGAGATGGTTTATAATTTTTTTATGGATTAATATCAATCAGTATCAATATATATCATCCCGTGCAAATTGGTATAAGATTTAAATTTATTAAACTTTTAAACAAATTTATTTATTTGATTTTTTAAATAAAAATTTATTTATTTATTTGATGCACAGTAATTATAAATATTAAATATTTAAAAATTAAAATTTATATTTACATATATATAATATATTTTATTAAAAAATTTAAAAATAAATTATAAATAATATAAAAATATATATGAAAAATATCGATAAATTTAAAATGATATCAAAACTCAATAATACTTATATATATATATATATATATCAATTAAACGAAAACTATACTTCTACATCTCGTCACTCAAGCTAAACAACTTTTAGAGCTTCTAGAAAGGCGGGCTGCAAGAATTGGGCCAAATCTCTAGAATTAGATGCATAAGTTACACTCAAGTACGAAAAGTAAGTAACGTGAGACTTTTGAAAGAAAAATACGAACTTTAGTACAAAGAATTGTATTACATTTTTTTAATCAGAAGGCGTTTTATTCATTGATCATAGTTTATTACACTAAAATCTACAATTACAATGAAAAGATTTGTATCTTGCAAAAAGTAATAATAATAATAATTCAAATGTAATAGATTTGATAGAGGATGAAACAGACCCTGGCATTGCAAATATGGATCTTTTTTTCCTTTTAAAGCACTCTAATTAATTATCAAACTGAAAAATTCTAGCGTCTTTGGAAATTGAACACTTTAATGGCAATAGTAAAGATGGATGCAAAGAGAACTGTGAAACCAAGAATTGCAGCTACAACTACTCCCAGGAAATCACGTCTGAAATCGAAATAACTTCTTAAATATTGTTCGACTGTCTCACCAATGACGTCACCGTCCTCAAGGATGTCTTGTATGTCTCCGAATTGTGAAACAATCAATCCATACAAGGTCCAGGATACTGGACAAATCCAATAGTACCATCTCCACCATACAGGCATACTCTGCAAGTCGAACGAGTTGGAAAGGGTGGGAAGAAAGTTAAGTCCTTAAGAAACGAGTGTATATCAAGAAATTGAATAAGAAGAATTACATGGAAGCGGAACTTACTGGTCGTGGGATGATGAATCCGGAAAAGAGGTTCCATATTCCATAGAATGCTGCGGAAACTAAGGCTGCAATGTGGTAGTTTGGTGTGACAGCCACACCCATCATGCCATAGAAGGTATAGTATAGTAAGGTGAAGTACAAGAAGAAAAGATACCAGAAGAACTTAGCAGCAGTCCATTCAAACCCTATCATTGCATAGACTATAAGGCCATAGACAGCAGCTTGGACAAAAATGTAAGGCATCTCGCTTAAAACCGGCAGTCGCAAAAAATGGAAATAATTTGTAATGTATTAAACCTCTGCACAACTTTCTTAATGTTTTCCGAAGTTTTTGAATTGTGAAAATCATACCTGGGAAATGGCATATGGCATGGCAGAATACATTCCAGCAGCTCTTTCTCTATAAAAGACTGTCCTTTCAACAGCAACAAGAGGCTGTACAGATTGAGCATTTTGGACACCAAGGAAAGTAACATTGGCAAACATTAAACCCATTGCATTGTTCAGAACTTGCCTCCTATTCCTGTAATTTCACAATGTGACAATTAGTTATATAAAGCTGACAACATCCAAATTGAATTTTGAGCTTTCATGCTTGAATTGTAGCTCACATTTTAGAGCCAAGCCCCAAAACATTGTCCCAAACATCAATGCAATGACAATCGTAAAAAGAAATCTCACGGCAGTGTATGGGGGGTTGCGCCAATATGACCAGTGTTGCTTTCATAAGCAAGCTGTACACTGAGTCGAGAATGACTGAGAGTACTGAGTTGGAAAATAGAGTTCCTTTGAACCAGGAGCAGGTTTGCTTAATTCTTCAATGAGAGCTTTGTTTCTTCTAAAAAAATGACATTTATCAGTAATAAATTCAAGGTAGCCAGGATAGCTATAGATCTCATGCTGAAGTATTTAGCTGAGTCAGTATACACGTTTTGTTGCAATGTTGAGTCCAACCGAGTTGCTTATCATTACCTGTACAGTTCTGAGTTTTTATAAATATCAGAGAAATCAACACCTAAAGACAATTCATTTGCTTTTGTAGTAACTTCCAACATCCAAGTTGCTGGATTGTAGCCATCTTTGATTCTGCTAACTCCTTGAATACCCTGGAGGAAGATGAACATTATAGTGTTGGATATAATTCATGTGAAATGAGAAATGAATAAGTCAATTAACTTTGTAATTTGCGGTCTTTCCTTTCATCTCACCTCAAAGTACTTGACAAGATGTTTAGAATGGTGTCCTAATGGCCCTACGTATATCTCTTGGCCTCCTTGCTTCATAAGGAATAGCTGCAATCAGAGGTATATTCAATTACAAAATTGTATAAAGAACCATCTAAAACGTATAAAATTATTTTCAAATTGATTTTTTTTTAGTTTCTCACCTCATCAAATGCTTCAAATATGTTGATACTCGGCTGATGGATGGTACACACAACTGTTCTTCCAGTGTCCACTCTATTCCTAACTGTTCTCATAACAATTGCAGCAGCTCTTGCATCAAGCCCTGAAGTTGGCTCATCCATGAAAATGCATGAGGGATTTGCCACAAGCTCAACTGCAATTGTAAGCCTTTTTCGTTGCTCAATTGATAAACCATTTACACCAGGTAAACCAACTTGTGCTTGCCTTAGCGGATTTAGTTCCACAAGTTCCATGACTT
>JAQSVH010000010.1:27652403-27664881 GCA_029448705.1 Adansonia digitata | reverse complement strand
AGATATTTAAATTTGACTTATTTAAAAATTAAAATTATTCGAGTTTAAGTTTAACTAGACAATTATCAAATCAAATTTAAATTATTTGTGAACTCAAATTAAACCTGTTAATGAGTTAAACAGCTTCCTCAATCTGTATATGTAGAGCTTAGAGATAAATTTTCATAATTCGAACTGATACTACTCAGTTCGACCTAAATTTACCTTTTAAATAATAAAAAATTATTTTTATTTATTTTAATTATAAATATTAATATAAAATTAATTTTTTAATATTATTTTAAATAAATAAAAGAGTTTTCGAACTAAACTGAGGCTTAAATAAGAAAATAAAAAATTTTTATACTACGACTCTATCATAAACTCTTCTAACATAAATACCTCGTTTACACTACTCTGATTTAGGTTGCCTATTATATCTTTATTACTTTAATAAATATTTCATAATACTATATCTTAACCATAAATATTTTCGGATACAATGAAATTTTTTCATAAAAAAGAAAAAGGAAACAAAAAAAAGGTAAATAAGTTTTATATTGAATTAATAAAAATAATTATAATATTCAAAGCTCGAAAAAAAATATATCGACATAATAAAACAAAAAATGAATTAGATAGATGTTACATCATTCGAATTAGATAAGAACAACTGATTAAACTTTATGACAACACTATAATATGATTATAATAGAAAATATCAGCTCATCTTCATCTTGGTACATAGAATATGAAATTAAATCATAAGATATGGTTTTGTCTTGTCCCTTTTTTTTTTTTTGTTGGACATAGACAAGATAAGGACGAAAAAATAATAAATCATTTGCAATTGTGGAAAATCACATTCTAATTTATTTTTTTTCTAGAGAAAATAAATTGTACAAAGATTTTGATTTGTGTACAATATTAAAAAATTACAATATCTGCTAATACTAAAATTCAAATCTTAATTAAATTTATTAAAAAAATACTTCTAAAAATAATTATATAAATTAATTGATTGATTTTAAATTTTACTAATTTTGATTTATTACATTTAAAAATATCTCTCAATTTCCTTTTGTAACTCTTTGGGTATCTGTAATTCCAAAAGGATAGCACAAAGATTATCAAAATTTACACAAATTTTTGAAATTCCTTTTCTATCCCTTACCGATTTCTCTTCCCATTTTTATTTTTATTTTTTTTATTGCCTAAACCCAAACCCACCCGGATGAGACGGGTATCGGAATCCATACGGGTCGATCGAGTTAGAGAAGTTCTGAGTGATCAACGCACTCGAGTTTTGTTGAAAAAACCCTGAGTTATCAACTCGCTGGGTTCTGAGTCCACTCTGTACTTCCTCTTCCACCGACTTACCAACTTTATTGGTTGACATGTCCATCTGGCATACGGTAGGCGGCACTCTGGGGACGTACACGTCGTTGTTTCCATAACATTGAATCCCCTGACTCGTAGTCTGAGTTTGTCCGGTCGGTACTAACTCGGGCACCGAGTTAAGCCCCGCAAGACTCGCCCAATCTAAATTCCCACTCGTACCCAGATTGTGAAACCCCATTTTCTCATCAATTTGAGGCGTTTTCAACGAGTTCACGCGTGGCAAAGCCAAGAAACGATCGTCTAACTCGGGCAGTGACTCAAGCATGTCATCGAGTTGGGAAGAAGAAGATGATGATGAGCCATTATTGCTATGCTCTTTGCTTGGGACACTTGACAACGATTTTTGAGCACTTGAATTCTTCTTGTAAATTCGACATAAAACCCAATCATCCAACTACAACAAATGACAAAAAATAAATTAAAAAAAAACAATTATTCTTCAAACAACAATAAAAAATATTAATCATTAAAAAAATTAGTCGTTATTTAATGACACTTGTTAAAATCATACTTATAAAAAAATAATAACATAATACTTCTTTAATTCAAAAAAATAATATATTAAATATAAAAGATTTTATAAAATGATAAACAAATATTTTTAGTTAATGATTATAGGAACCGATCAATCAAACTCATTTTATACATCAATAAATAAATTGATATACTACATATTTTTTTTTATAAAAAAATCATAATTTAAAGTCAGAGAAAAAGACGTGGATATTAGGATCCCTATCTCGGATTGATTTGCTAAATATCATCTTTTAATAGTGATAGATAATATCATCTTTTAATAGTGATAGGATGATATAGGTAAAGCTAAGCCTTCGAATTTTGAACTTTAATGTCAAATAATTCATACAAGCAAACTATTTCTTAAGTAAAAATTTTAAGGCTAACAAGCATTAAAAAACTAATTTTTTTAATAATACAAGCTAAAGTTATAGAAAAGAATGAAATAAATTACCTTGGAGCTACCATTTTTACGGAGAGTTTCAAAGAGTCGATATTCATGCATAATCCAATTAGTTTTAGTGCCTTTGGGTGCTTTCCCAACGTAAAAAACCAGAGCTTTCTTGATACCAACTTTACGACCTTCATTGATAATAACTTTATCGGTTCCAGTAGCTTTCCAATACCCCGAACCAGCAACTCTATTGGGTCGTGATCCATTCGGATACTTCCGGTCTCTGGGACTGAAAAAGTACCATTCTTTTTCTCCAAATATAGCTTTACCTATCAAAATAATTTACATTTTGATTAGCAAAAGAATTAATTAAAATTTAAAAATAAGCAAAAAAAAATGGCAATACTTTTGTTGGATTTGATTAACTTACTTGGTAAAACCCATGGATCAAATTTGTATAAATCGATTTCGGCAATGATTTGGAGAGAAAAATGGTGCCCTGCAACTTTCTTGCATAAATATTGCACTAGAAGCTCTTCATCAGTTGGATAAAATCGAAATCCTGGTGGCAAGCTCAGCTGAGCCAATGGGTCATTTTCTGGCACTCCCATAATCAAATTTTTCTCGGCCACCAAACAGGCACCAAAGAGTTCTTAGCTAGAGGAGAAAATGGAATATTAAAAATGATTTTTTTTTCTTTTTTTTTTTTTTTAAGGAGTTTCGGGGTAGGGAAGGTATTTAAATAGAAGAAAAAAAATGGATCGTGTTAAAGAGCTGGAAAGACTAAGTACGGTCGCGCTTGTCTTTAACCCCGCCTAAATGGGACCCACTTTATGCTTATCACCGTTTAAAACAACGACACGTGTCTTAATCTTGCGGCCTACCTTATCGATCAAGAGGGTGCATGAACCATCATGAAAAAAAAATCACAAAAATGAGTCATCAACTTTTAAAACACGTGTCCATTTTGTGCTGTCTTTCAGAAAACCGCTAAATGCCCCAAAGGGTGGTAACTAAACTTTCATGACCCCAAAAAATATTAATAAAAAACTGGTTTTGGGCTTAGGCTGTTTTTTTAAGCTTTAAGGGATTGGGTTATAAATCGATAATTTGTATATTTATTTTATTTTTTATATTTTATAATTATTTTTAAAATATTAAATTATTAAATAAGTTTTCATATATTTTTATATTTATATTATTTTTACATAATATTATATATTTTTTAATTTTTATTATATAATTATATCATAATTAAAGCTATAGGTTAGGCTATTATAGGTTACATAAATTTCGAACACGTATGTGAAAGTTTAGGCTAGAATTTCGCAAAAGACTAGAGAGATAAGAGAATGATAGAAGAATAGGAAGGCTGAAAAAGTGGCTGGCTCTATTTAGTGACACGTTTACTTGACTTTTTTCTTTTGAATGTTTGGATTAGGGTTTCTTTCACTCAAGAACTTTTAAGCACTAACTTACAAGTTTTAATGCGTTACATGGGGTATGAAATGTTGTATTACATTAAAAAAATTTGAGCAGTTTTCAAGAGAACCAGATTCTTCTTTGATTAACCTATCCTTTTATACCGAAGAAAGTTATTGTCCTTTCGAATTATAATGATTTTAGATTAAGGTAATTTGAGGCTAATATTCATATTATTTCAATTTGATTATGGTAAACTTGAATTTTTTTTAAAATTTATTTATAGATTTTTAATGTTAAACTAAATTGAAATCAATACTCGAATTCAAATTTAAATCATTAATTGTAAATCAAATTTAAATAAAGTCTATCAAATTAAATTTAATTGAATTTGAATAAAATAATAAACAATTTAAAGTTATCTTTGTCAACTCTAAATACATAACTCAATCTCACTCAAAATTTACGCAATTAAATAGAAGTGTCAAATTAACATAACTGTTGATAATGACCCAACATGTGAAATCGAATTGCCACGAATTTGCCAAATTGAGCTCTCTTTCTCATCTGTTTCCTTTTTTATTTTTTGTCTCTTTGCTGTATACGTGGAGGCTTTTAAAATGGGATAGGGGGAAAAAAAAGATATAGGTAAAGCCATGGCTTAGAATTTGAAGTGTTTGGTGGGTCAAAGGCGCACGTATGAGAGATTTAGCTAGCAAACACAAAGTGACATCTGGTGTTAACGAGAGCAATGGGTTTTAATAAGCTTAGAGGCTTTTAAAATGGGATAGGGGAAAAAAAAAAGATATAGGTAAAGCCATGGCATCGAATTTGAAGTGTTTGGTGGGTCAAAGGGGCACGTATGAGAGGTTTAGCTAACAAACACAAAGTGACATTTGGTGTTAATCAGAGCAATGGATTTTAATAAGCTTAATACAAATTGATGTAAATTTGAAGTTTATGTTCTCAAATGATGAGAACCAAAATGGACAATTAAGTCTATACTTTATAACAAGAATACCTTAAAATTGAAAGTAAGTCAGATCTGTTATCTCTTATATATTATTAGTGAAGTTTTTAAATTTTATTAATAAATTTAATGATCGTTACTTATCTTATATTTATTAGATATAGATAGCTATTTTTATGGATATTCCTCAATATTTTGAGTATTCACAAATCGTGGGAAGGAAATGAGCAAATAGTCTACTTCTAAAAGAAATGGAAGAATTTCATTCATTCTTTTTTTTCCCCTAAAATGGTTAGAATTTCAATTGGTCAAATCATATCAAGAAATCTATTAGAGATTAGCAATTGTTGAATATATCAAAATGTTGATTTCTTTTAGTTTTTATTTTAAAAAGTTTAATATTATTTTAAAAGTAAATGAAAATGAAAAAAAAAAGTTGCGTGGATCAATTTTAGCTTAAAAGCTTAACATTATATTTTAAAAGAATTTTGGTGAAAGATTGTGGCAGCGGCAGCAGCAGCAGCTGTCATAGAGTTTGAAGATTCTTGGGCTCCTTTTCTGTTCTCTCAATCGGTTTTTTCTTCTTCTTCTTTATCTCTAAACACGTAGAGTGAAGATGTCTTGTTAAAGGTACAAAGAATCAAAAGGGCTGCTGCTTTTGAATTCAAGTCCTTTATACATAATTCTTGATGGCAAAGAAGGGGTGGTTTGGCAGTAATATTCACGTTTTTTTAATTTAGAATTTATCTCAATTACTTTATATAAATATTTTTAAAAAATAATATTCAATAAATTTAAAATTTGACCGTTAATATGTATAACATTTTTCTTATTTATCAGATTATAGCTTTTTCTTGTAAAATGGGAAGGAATGGAGAGTTTCAAATGATATTATTAGAGTGCAATGAATTGAGAGCTTTTTTTTTTTTACATTTTTTTTATATTATCTCAAAACATAAAGTTCTAACAAATAATTGATGGGTACTAAAAGTGGCTTAAACTAATTTGATAATGAACTATTTTCCATAACCATCTTTTAGTAATAATTTAGAGATGGTCCAAGTGTCCAACTACTACTCCTTTCAAATAGTATATAAGCTATTCACTAATTTGGTCAAGTCATGGCCATCTTTAATTGGAAAGAGAAGAAAATTGAAAGGAGAAAAAAAACTAATTTAGAATTTGATTTTTCTTACATAGTTGATAAGTAAATTTGACAAATTAAGTTGAATGGAGAAATTTATTTAGAGAAAAATCAATGACTAAGAAAATAAAAGTAATTTCCAGCAATACAAATTTGACAAAAAATAATAAAAAGAAAAAAAAACCGAGAAATATTCATAAACCAACAAATTCACCACATTGCGAAAATGAACTTAATTCATTTTTCATTTACTAGTGAATATTATTAATCTTAATTTATTAAATATCTAGAACAATCAAAGTTTCTATGATTAATAACAAATAAAGAATTTAAAATTATTATTTCATATAATAATAATAAAATTTTTAAATTTACAAACAAAATTTTAAAATATAAAATAAATTCTTATTGTTGCAAAGTGAACACAAAATTAGAGTATGTATGCATGAAATTAAAAAAAAAAAAAAGTAAGTTTAAAGTATTGAATTGTTAGAATGAATCGTCAGTTTGAATAAAGAAAAGTAAAATTCAACACAATTTATTCATGTGAAAAATGCATTAGACATGGTTTCAAAATTTTCTTCTTAATTTTCAATGTTAAAGTCCGCAAACAAACCTGTCCACTGATTTTTTTTTTTTTTTTGGAAAGATCAGAGCAGCCCATATGTTATATTATATATATATATATATATATAAAGAGGAACAAAGCAGCTCACGCATTGGCAAAATATAGCAAAATAATTTTTTTTATCTTGCTAATTATATTATAATTACTGATGTAAGTTGTGTTGAAAATCTATTGTATATTTACAAAATTTTTGTTGAAATTAAGTATAAAGAATAAAGAATTTATCATTGTTGATAAGAATTGAACTTTTTGTCTTTAAGATAAAATTGCCCCTCCCTTAGTGTACACGAACAATGTAATAGCATTCTAAGATTTTAACAATACCATATTGACAAGTTACGATACTTTCAAAGTTCATATACTACGAAATTTTACACAATTTTCTCTTTACAAGGATAGGTGCTTGAGCTCCAAAGTAAAAAGAACAAAAGTCTTAGAAAAAAGAGAACAACCAAAGAAGGAATTTGAGCTTTAAAATTTTTGAATTGAGTTGAAATGAATATCCCATCATAAAGCACCTATTTAAAGGACTTCGAAAGTTTAAACATAAATTACTTGGAAAACAATCTGCATAATTCATTAATATCCATTAATTATGATGAATGTATACAATTTATAAATATACTTAAACCATTCACATATATTCATATTTCATGAATATTTAAATTTATAAATTTACATAATTCATGAATGTACATAATAATATTTAGGTATATTCAAAGTTCATAAATGTTCATAATAACATTTATGTATATCACACCATAATTAATGTACCGTTCATATACTAAGATATTTAGGATGGAAATTTATTGATTAAGTAAGGATTAAACAGCAAAATATTTTCTAATTAACCAAATCTGAGCCCACAAACTCACAACTCAAATCACAAGATAAACTTGTAATTTATAAAAAATTTTAGAATTTTTTAGGTCTAGTATTTTGCCATTCAAAGGTTATTTAAGATAAATTTTTCATTCATCAATAACTAATTTTAAACATATTAATATTTTATATTAAATGATACATATCGAGAACAAAATTTAATAAAAAATTTAACCACAAATATAAGTAGATCTCACATTTAATTGAAATCATAAGTGCTCATTAACTATGTTTTATAAAACTAATTTTTAACAATTTAAACTCTAAAAGGAAAAATATTTTATAATAAATGTAGTCTAAAAATTCTTGCATCAATAGTCACATTATTTATGATCCTATGTCTAAAAGCCAAAATTTAGACTTCAATTTATAAAGCAAAGATCATTATTTCTTTATCAAGATGTGAATGTAAATCTTTAAAGCTCTTAGAATAATAATATTTTATAATGGGTAAAATTAAAAAAAAAAATTATTCAAATAATTTTGGTCCGTTGCATTAATAATGACAAAAGATAACAAGACAAAAAGTTTGATTAAATGTGGCAAAGATAGTGTTCATATGAATCTGTCTTACATTTGACTTGACTTGGCATGTCTGCTTCATGAGCGTGCAACATGACTTTCTTTTAAGGTTTAAAGTGCCTTAAAGCCATAATCTTAGACTTTAATGTATGTCCAAGGGCGGAGAACCTAGTACATTTTGATAAAAATGTAATCAATGCCTAATGATTTCTATTAAGGTGGTATTTATAAAAAAATTGAAATCATATTTAAAAAATATAAATATATTATTTTTATATTAATTAAAAATTAAAAATTAAAGGTAAAAGCTGTTAATTTGTCCAACCAGATAGTTGGAATCTGATAGAACACGCTAAGCTTTCCATGGAAAGCTTTATTAGTGCCATTTCTTACTCTATAAAACTGGCTAAAAAATAAGACAAAAAGACAAAGGTCTAGCCGTCAATACAGATGTGTTCATGGATTACGGTTTACATTTTTTTTATTATTTTGATTTGTGTGTCGGTTGTTTTAAAAATTTATTTTATTATTTAAAATAATATTATAAAAAAATATTTTTATATTAATATTTATAGTAAATTTAAATAAAAATATTATTATATAAATAGTCGAATTAAGTCGACTTAAATTATGAAAAATCTTATTCAAGTCTAGTTTAATATAAGCCAAACCAACTGCTCGGTCATGAAGAATTAGGCTCCCTTCAATTATTTTTTTATCCATTACTATCCAATACAATCTTAATTATTAACAATAAATTTAACTTTGATAATTCATAAATGAGTCCAATAGATATGAATGATATTAATAAATATATTAAAAAATAAATAATAAATAATAAATGAAAACTCAATCCGGATATGAGTAGGTCTAACCCCCAAGGCAGCCTAGAACCAATCAACAAGGGATTAAAATCCTAAGTAAAACTAGGTCAAAAATAAAATACGAAACTTGGCTCCCATAAGTCTTATATTATATGTTCACTTTTGTAGAGCTTAATTTCTTATAGGAACCTTTCAAACAAAGTGATAAATTGCTGACAGCAGAACATGATATCATTAATTAGACAAAATTCGGATTTCAGTCACACTTTTAGCCATTAAATTTTAAGCAAATTAAGCTTTTGACAAAACCAAAATTTTCCTTAAATTCAACTAAGTAATCATAATTCCAAACTATTATTTTTCTAATCTAGGCTATGAATGCTTGCTAGCTGCAATCCCACCCAAATCCAAAATTAAAAATGACAAAAAAAAAATTAAAACCCTTTTTTCTTTTTGGCTTTCACTTAACAAAAATGAAAACTATTTATTAATTTTAGACATAATACATATTTAATAAATATAAAAAATAATAAAATGAATACAAAATGAATCACATAATAAATTTAAATATAATTAACATGATATATGAAATATGTAATATGCATGTTATATTTATATTTTAAAAATTAAATATATTTAATTATTTATATTTTATTTATATTTATATAATAAAAAATATATAAAAGCCGATACGCAATCAGAGATAGCCAAATCTAGCTTAGCACATTACACCGTGATTTTAGGTTTTTTTTTTTTTTTTTTATTTCAATGGTGATGTTGTTTTCTTGGGGTGTCACACCATTTTTGCTGTCGAAATTCGGGAATATAAGAGGTTAGGCGATGGCCCAATAAGCAAATAGTATTAATAAATTACTTAAACAAATCGATGCCTAATCTAAACATCAATGTTGTACAAGTCAATTGTTCTGTCGTTGAGTCATTTCTGATCAGCTTCTAGGTTGACTATAAAAAGAAATTTAATTAATTCCAAAATCAGCTGGCTAAGACTTGGATATGAAATTGGAAAAAATTGGATGTGATCAATGATGTCATCAAATTAAGCAACTCAGCAGAATTGGCCAGAAGTTAATTTTGGATATTTTATATGAGGAAAATTGTGGATTACCGCTACATTAACTGAAAATTAGATTTGAAACACGTAAAATTTAAATTCGAACTTAAATTAATTAATTAATATAATTATTTTTAAAAATTATTTTTTAATAAATTTAATTTAAATCTAAATATTTGTTACTTATTTTTTTTATTTTCGAGTTGAGATGTAATGGATACTATATACAATTAACATGATTTACGTGAATGATCTAAATTTATCATTAATCTTTCACTCGCTGCTATTATATTTTTATTTTTTTTGAAATAAATTTATCGAAGTTTAATTTTTAAACAAATTTGACTAAGATGTAAAAGGATCATTCATTGGAAACTATTTTATAATTCAAAAACTATCTTGAAAATGATAATGCAGCAAAAAAAAAAAAGGCAAGATCAATTGAAAAAGTGCGATGTGGCATTATATTTATTAAAAAAAATGTTATAACAAAAGAAGAAAATAAATTAAAACAAAAAATTCATATTTTCAATTTCATCCTTGTTTTTCCCCATTACAATTTTTAAAATTATTTTTTTAATAGTAAAAGAAGTTTATAGCAAAAGTTTATACTGAATATTCTTTGATTTAATTTGAGCACCCCCCACCCACCCCAAGAAATTCAACTTTTTGATTGTATTTTGCATCTTAATTAGGATATTCCATTGTGCTAAAACAAGGTGGACAAATTGATAATAGGCTTAAAGATTCAATGTATAGATATTTAATCAAGCTAAAGCTTTTGCATGCCAATTGCCAACCAAATTACAGCTTAATTAGAATTGTGACGTGACTTTAACCCAAAATAAATAACAAAAAGAAAAAGAAAAGAAAAGAAAAGAAAAAAGAGATAACCATTAAAACCCAAATTCCATACACAACCTCTCGCATGATCCTTGGAAATATCATCCTGCACTTTCGGCTAAAATTTATGGCACAAAAAAGATGGCATAAAGAGAAAAACAATGACTCAAGCCTGCTTGAGTTGCGTGCATGCATCTGATACGGCCACGATCAACGATACAACATACTTATCAATTAGATAGATCAAATTAATTTCGAATGGGATCGTATTTTTAATACATCACTCACAATCATGTCAGGATGAATTTATCAATTGAACGAATTAAATTGATTTTAAATCATATCATTTTAAATTAAATTAATTTGAATTTTAAAATCTTTAGATATTTTTGGATTCGGATGAAATTGATAGTTTTATGACGAAGTAGCAAGACATTTTCCATGTTTAGCTAAGGCATTGACCAGATTTTTTCACCGGGAGGCTAGTGATCGGGGAATTGTAAATACGAGATTCAAGTGTTGTTATCTCATTGAAACAGCTAGTTTAGTTAGAGTTGGAATTTGATCTCCAATAGAACTCGAATAAATACATGATTACATAAATTTCTATGACCTTCTATTTTAAAAATAAGTATTTGATTTCTCATGTTATAATATTTTATTTTTCTATTTAAGATTAGGATTTAAACGAGACACTTGTACTCATAAATTATTCGAATTTAATTTGAAAAAAACTCTGATTTAGTTATTGTCGAACCAAATATGAGTCCAAGTAATTCGAGTTATCGAAAGAGTTGAGTTCAACTGTTCAAGTATCTTAATGTATGAGTCAAATAGGCCTAATCAAGTTTTTTTTTTTAATACATTTTATATTATTTTGAATTATTATTGAAAAAAATCTTAATTCAAACTCAAGCTCAAAAATAAATAATTGAGTTAAAAATTGAGCATAAAAAATAAACTTATTTTTATTTGAAAAACAAGCTAAATTAAAAGAGCTCTAATAATTTAATTTTTATCTCAAATTAAATTTAATCTTTAAAATTAAAATTCACTTAAATTTGAATTAAATTTTAAACTTTAAATTTCAAGTCAAATTCAGGCTTCTTATAATTTGATTTTGGTTCAACTAGATTAAAACCCAATTCAAGATCCTATTAAAGTTGGGCTTAGACATATGGGGCTAGAAAGATCGTATTAAAATTGGGCTTAGACCGATGGGGCTAGAAGGGCTCAGGCTTAGGACAGGTCTGTTGTCAAGTTTTTTAAGCTAACAGTAAATGGATTGCTTCAACTTAACCCAGAGAAATGGCACAAAATTCTGTCTAACCCTAATGCTCGTCCACATGGCATTTAAATTAGATTTACTCGTGGACAGTTTCCGCAATCTCAAAAAAAATTTAAAATTTAAGTCTAGATTTAATTAAGCTTAGTTTTGCTTAGTCCAATCATTTAAATCGTTATATAAAATATATTAAAATTTTAAAATTTTTTATATTAATATTTATATATTTTTATAATAAAATTTAAATAATAAATATTATTTTAATAAATTAATAGTGATATGAATAAGATCAGACCATATCATAAAAATAATATTTCAACCAGAACCGAAGGGGCTATCGATTTTTTAGCGGGTCTAAATTAAACCACTAAATTGAAAAAGAAATGAAAGACAATAGCATCTCTAATTTAATTCATACAAATTTCCTTTTTGGTTGTATATAATAACATAAAAGGTTTAGCTAATTCTCTATTTTTTTGGTCACCCCAATTCTCATGAGTGCCAAATAAGCAATCAACTGGTAAATTAGAAGCATTATAGCCAAGGCAACGGCCGATAAAACTTGCCCATCGAGGCCAACAGTTTTTATAGTTGGA
>JAQSVH010000010.1:27608002-27626785 GCA_029448705.1 Adansonia digitata | reverse complement strand
TTAAAAGGTCACACTCTTTTTTTTGCAAATAATTAGGTGTCAATTTCAACTCTCCCTTTTCTCAAACTATTAAAGGGAAATAAACAAAGGAAAAACTTTACTTACACAATTCAAAATTTTCCACATTTAGAACTTTCTTTTTGGGAGTTTGAAGAATTGAAATATTGATGCAATTAATGAACAATGCCTTCTTTTTTTTTAAAAAAAAAAAACTTTTGGATGAACACATTATCTAAGAAATTATTGATTAAAGAAAAAGAAGATATATCCTTTCTTACTTGCGCAATGTTTGAAATAAAACTCATCACACTAAAGACAATTAGGTGTATAGCAGCTTAATAGTATTGCATGTGAAGAGCTTTATGTTAACTAATGAATCAACATTATTGAAGTAGATATTTAATGTTAGTTGATTTGTCGATTAATTACCTTATTTTTACTCACATTATGTCAACAGATATTAATTGCCTTATGTCAATTAATTACCTTATATTTTTAACGAAATATTAATTACCTTACGATTTGTAAACATAATGAATCAACATTACTGAAACAGATATTTAATGTTAGTTTATTTGTCAATTAATTACCTTATATTTACATTAATATATTCTTATGTTGAGATAAAAAATATTTTATCAAAAATTATATTAAACAAAATTATATTTTTTTATGATATTTTTTAGGTCCGACTCAAAATTCAATCTAAATTGGCAGCTATAGCTCAAACTAAATGTCTAATCAACCAAGTAAACTCCGGAAAATACGTCGTATCCTTCTAACCCCAAAGGTCATGCTGAGCTCACTTATTGAGAGCAAGTCATTTATATAATCGACCATCAAATCCCGATGAATGGACAACATGTGACGCTCCATTAAGTTGCCGGAGTAGATATAAATAATCTAAGTAAGGGTTGATCCATGGTATGTATTTTAAGCACTCAGACTTCCTGTATTTCATATCTGTCCTCTTTAATCATCTCTTTTAGATACTGAATTAAACATCAATACGTGTTCTAAATTTGAAACTTCGATGACCCTTGAACCGTTTTTCTCTCTTGCAAGAATTCAGACCAACGGACATTCAACTCACCACTTTCAGGGCATCAACAATATTACTTTATTGGAAGTGATTCATATATATACATATATATATATATGTATATGTTTAATATTCTGAGAAATGTAAATGTAAAATTAGCTTCATTGTTGCTATGAAAGTGTGAGGGTAAAAGAAAATGCAGAACTTTCTATCAAAATAGTGATACCATGTTAGAAAATAACTTATAGAAAAGGAAGCAACAATTGACGAGAAGTCAGTAAAATATTAAATTTTTTTAATCCTAATAACCAGAACTTACATTTTTGAGAAGTCCAAATGCAAAAGAAGAAATAAAAATTAATTTATGAAAAATAAAGAAAAGTTCATTTGTTCAACTTGTCAAAAAGAAAATGATTGCTACCATTAAAGACATCTTAAATAATAATTATAGATTAGTTAACAACATTTAATGGCGCAATTAGGGTTATAATTAAAACAAGTAGGGTCGTCGTCCTTTGAATAATCATTTCAAAAAAAAAATTTGCATTATTTTATTTTCAGTACAAAATTTGCATTATTTTTAGTTAAATTTTTCTTTTCTTCGAAAGGCCATCATAATTTTGTTCTTGAAAATTTTACTCTAATGTTGAAAAGGAATTATAACTCATCGCTATGATTTTTTCTGCAAAAAACAAAAGGATTCATCTGCTAAAACATCTAAAATTCGAAAAAGGGAATAGTTTATAACTTTTTATTGTAATAAAAAATAGTTATCATTTTTGGCACATTTGAAGAGAGGTAATTATGATTTATGAATGAAACACTCCAAGGAAATGATTTGAAAATGTGACATAAATCTAGGATTAGGTGCTGTTACGATAATAAATCCTACAAGTTGATAGATTATTTTATTTTAATTGGCCATAACAAGTAAGAACCATCCTCACCTAATCATAATTATATTTTAATTTAATAAAAATTATCTATCAAAAATGTATAATTTTAATTATAATTGAATAATTTTTAACAAATATCTAGATGCAGCAATTGGACAGCTTTGGATTGATTTAAGTTGGGTCATTTTGTGTTCAAACTAATTCAGGTTTGAACTTATTTGGGTCGAATTCTTTTAGATTCGTATAAATTCGAGTTAAGGTTAATTTGAGTTAGGGCATTTTCGAGTTCAAGCTTTTTCGGGTTCAGGTTCTGGTTTAAGTATATTTTACATCATTTTTTATTTTTATATTAAATGTATTCACTTTCACATAATTTTGAATTCTAAGCCTAAGCACGAAATTGACCTGTCCCCTCTCGAAAAAATTTTAGTTTGATTCCATGGGCCTAGTCATAACCTGAAAAAATTTTGAATTCTAAACTCAAGGCTGAATATGGCTCGACTCGCCCATTTAGGCATGAATCACTCTTTGTAATATTAAAAGGTTATTTTTATATTAATATATATTATAATTAAATTTAAATAAAAATATTATTTTATTTAGAAAATACTATTTTGAATTAAACCTATCTGAAACTTAAAATCTAAAACTTAGATCTACCGGGTTGGGCGGGCTGCGCAGCCCATAAATAGGTCTAGTTGCTAGTCTAAGTCTAACATAGATTTTTTTTTTTGATATAGTATTATCTATTATGGCTTTCATATTTTTTAACTTATTTTATTACTTTGTTATAATATTCTCGTACTTTAATTATCATTACTTGAAATAGCAATAGCGATTTTTAATTAAAATAATATATATTTTTATTTAAATTTAATTATAAAATAATATTAATAAAAATATTTTTTAATATGATAAATAATAATTTTAATCTAAACGAGCAAGTCTAGGCATGTCAAATAACGCCTAGGCTTGTGATTTTAAAAAAATTTAGACCACTGTCCAACTCAATCCATAAGCAAGTTTAATCATATATAAAGTATAAATTAATTTTTTAACATTTAATTAAATTATTAAAAGAATATTAAAATAACATTGATAATTAAAATTTTTGCTTTATAAAGTATTATTTAATAAATAATTTTATCATTTTTATTTTAAGCATTCAATTAGGGTTTGAGTTCGAGTCAGACTCAGGCTCATATTCAGGCTTACTCGGATTTGAGCTATTGAAATTTTAATCAAATAAAATTTAATTCAAGGTTGGACTCGAATTATTTCAAACAAATTTTTAGATTCAAATTCATTCTTATCATCTTTATTAATATTTATATATACACGAACCTAAATAAAAATAATGATAAAAATGCCCTACAAGTTATAGCAAAAAAATATCATTCCCTACAAGTAAAGTAATTAATAATGAAATATTAAAATAAACTAGGCAAATAAGCTATTTTCTCTAGAGTTTGAAAGAAACTACATTTAATTTTATAAAAGTTCTACAAATAATAAGAGAGTTGGGAAAGAAAAGCAAACACCAAAAGAAACTTGTACTTCAATTTATAGAAGTAAATATAATAAAATAAAAACCCAAATTTAACAATATTAATTTCTCTACCTAACTATGTACATTTATACATAAATAATTACTAAAAGTAAACATCATAAAACTATAAAAAAAAAAAGATTACATCAATTCCAATGAACAAGTAATTTATTTTTTTTCCCCATTACTATTTTCTAATTGTAGTCAACTTAAATAGCCAGGAAATATGGGGTTTCATAGTTATATATATATTATTATATAGGATTAACCTCTTGAACATGTGTTTCATAGGCCTCTCTTTTTTCATTGATTTGTTTCAAATGTTTATTTTTTTTTTAATTTATGGTAGAGACGTTTATTTTTATTATTGAGGGTAATTCTTGTAAGCTTTATATTCAGAATATATAATTAATTTCAAGCAATTATAAAATCAAATTGAGTGAGAATTGGATTATTTTGATGTAACAATTAATATTATTATATTTATTGAAATTGATTTTTGCATTTGACGTTTTATTTACATAAATAATCATATATTACACTTTAATTTTAATGAATCTACTCTCAATTACGAATATGCAACTTCAACTTAAATAAGTCGCCTACGTCTTTTAGAAATGAATTGTCATAAGATTGGGCTCGACGTAGCATTTGCTAATTTTATTTTCTTAGTTTCCTTTAAACCTTGAATTTTTTTTTAAATAAAAAAGAAAGTATAAAAGAGAAAAACAGAAAAACAAGGAAGGTAATTATCACCTAGACCTTCAGCTTCCCTTGTCCGAAGTAGATCTAGCTTAAGTATTATTTTTTTGTGATTTGAAACGGTTCGAATAATTATTTAATTAATAAAATTATTATTTTATTTAAATTTAATTATAAAAATATATAAATATTAATGTAAAAATAATTTTTAATTTTTTTTTGTAATTTAAGCATCGAATCATGCTAAATTTTAACTTAAATAAAAAATTTTAAATATTTAAATCATGATTTAATTTGATCTCGTGAACACTTTCGTGTATAACTTTTGGCTTTGAAATGTTTCAAATATTAATACGCACAAAAGAGAAAACAACTAACTTTAGATTACGCATCAGAAGTATTTTTCTTGATGCTATTATTTATTTGCATTATACTTTGCGAGGACATTATTTTGTGCTATACAAATATAATATAAAAATAATTAAAAAATAAAATAATAATATAAAATAATAATATAAATTTTATATTTATATATAAATATTATAAAATTTATATAATAATTATTAATATATTAAAATTTATATAAATATAAAATATTTTAATATAATTATAATATGATAAAATATATTTGAATCGTCATACGCTAATAATACGGACAAAACTTTCATTTTAAAAACCTCACATGGAGGACCCCACCACATCAAAGGGTCCTAGAGAGATCTGGAATTCTGGATGGGCCTTCCACATGGGTTAGCTTTGTCCTTTAGTCACCTTTTGGTGAACAAAATGCAAAATTCAACCGCTTTGGCTGAGTTTTCTGGAAATTACATCTGCTTCAACAAAAAAGAAAAAAAAAATTGTATATTTGACTAATAAAAATTGGTTGTAAAGTTTTGTTAGATATATTAATAATATATTTATATACATCGTTATTAAAATAGATAATATCATCTTATTAAAATAAAATTTTATTAAATATAAATTTTAAAATTAATAAAAAATAATTTCTTTAATATTAAAAAAATAGAAAAGATCCAAGTATGACGGGTTTTTCAATTTTTTGTTTTTTTTCTTGAGTTTTTATTGTATCAAAATATATAATTAAGAAAATCATTGAAATAATAATAATAACAATAATAATAATAATAATATTGGACAAAATTGCACTTTGAACTCGAAGTTTAATGGTTCTAACATATTTTTTTGCATTGAAACTTTAAGATTAAAAAAATAATTTTTAAACTCAAAACTTAATTTAATTAGTTCATACTATTAGTTAGTATTCAATAAATCTGACATTTAAATTCAATATTTGCATCTTCTCTCACAATTTAGTTGTCATTTGCATTTTTCACGTGCATTTAATATAAAATTATTTTGAACTAGACAAATAGCCAATTGACTTTCGTTATGTTTTTCTTTTTAAAATCACAAAATGAAACTTCATAACGTAGCCGATTGTGCTTGACTCATTTTACCAATTTCTTACCCAAAATGTGTTCAAGGAATGGGCTAATTTATTTTAGAAAATTAAATAATATTGAAGTTTAAGCCTTTTGATTAAGCTAGCTTTTACATTTTAAAAACAAATAGTATGTGAACAAGCTTTGTAATCGTTCGCTATGAATATTTTTATTTTAACCAAGCTATTGGTAAGTTAGATATCCCTCTATCCACATCAATACCCTTTAAACTAGTAATAGTTTTTAACGTGACTAGAACTTAGGCAGAATAAGACCCTTTCTTTTGTCATACAATTTTCATTTTTTTCGTTAATATCAATTTAATAGGAACGTGATAGTTGACAATTATATATTTACATTTCTTTGCTAAAGAAATATTGCAAACTCGTACACGGAGGGTTATAAGAATGAGTTCGCTTTTAATACGTTAAAACAATAAAATTTGTTAATTTTATAAGTAGATTAATAAGTTATCATATGTCTCTTTTTTAATTAATTTTTTATTTTTTATCAAAACATGAAAAGTATGCGTTATTTTACTATTAATATTTTTGAAATCTAATAATTCCACTAAATAAAAGTGATAATTTCCCTTACAAAAATTTACTCAACATTTCGCTAATTTTACCCACATTTTTTATGCTAGAAGTTGGTAGGTGTAACCTTGCAAGATTTTGGTGTGGCAAAATTGTGACAAAATTACCTTATCATTTAAAGGTGTCAATTCAAAGAAAATAATAAAATAGGCATTGATTTCTTTGAAGAAAATCCCCAAATGGGATAATAATGTTTTGAGATTAGACATAAGTGGATTTTAATCCACAAATTATTAGCCATTTTGAATATTTCTACTTGCTATATAACCTTAACTGATACAAGTGAGGGAAAAAAGGCAAGAAGTTAGAATTTATCTTGGAAGCATTTGTCTATGGTCCCCACGCCCAAGATTTAGAGGACTAATTCATCCTAAACATTCCATCAATGCTTTTGTCAATTACTAAATAACGTGATAAAGAAAATTTGCAAAGAAACAAATGACTAAAAAAATTCCAACTCTTTTAATCCAAAGAAATTGTACAATTTACCAATTTCTTTAGCACATCCTTATCCATCACCTTCATCCAACCATATAAATAAATGCAACCCCTTAATCTTCAGGTTAAGCAAAAACAAAAATTTACGGATTTTGATAAGATTGATTATATCTTTCTCTTGACGAAAAAAGATTTGTAAGTTTAAAGGTCGAATCTAAGATTTTATAAAATTTGATTTTATTTTCAATGTATATCATGGAAAAAGAAAAACCATTTTTATTCTTGCTAAAAGAAAAATATCTTTACAAAAATGAGGGGGCATGCATGACCATACCTTTGGGAAAGGAATACATCATTCTTTGTAATTACTTTTTGTTCATCTTATATTCCATAATTGTTTTGTCTTTCATTTAAAAAAAAAAAAAAAGAGAAATCTGCTTTAGAAAGTTGAAAATTACACATAAAAAAAAATATAACTTTTGTGTTACTAATTAAGAAATATATGCTAATTAAAATTCATCAATTAATACCCACAAAAAAATATAAATTGGAATTAAGTCTTTCAATCATATGATGACTAACTGCAATATGGGAAAAATAAATCAAGGGTTAATTTCACAATTAAAAAAGTGAAAAATAAATTGATAATCAAATAAATTACAATGTTCCAAATTAATTATATATATATATATGTATGTATATACTCCATTTGAGAATTTTTTTGTCCAATCTTCCCATATCCTATAAGTAAAAGGTTTTTTTTTTTTTTTAAATTTTATTTCTTTATAGAGATCTGCACCCATTTGATACTAATTATGGGAATTCGCAAATATGATTCATTTTTACTAAAAACTTTAAAGATTTTTATACTCAAAAGACTTTAATAAGAATATTTTAAATAATCATGTTTTTTATATGACTTGTTTTGCACATTTCATTTATATATTTTTACTTATTTATTTAATTATATTTTCTCTCGATCTATTGAACAAAGACTGACTTGAGGGTCAAAATCCAAAGCATGCAAATTCTTATATCGATTATCACAAAAAATTATATCAAATTCGAACATCAAACAGATTTTATCTTTTTTTTTTTTTTTTAAATATGAATTTGAATAACGAATGCCAACGAAAACTCTGCCAATAATATTAAACAAATGTTAGTAACTTTAGCATTTAATTAACATTAATCAGAATAATTAAAATTAATTAATACCAGCACATGCTTAACCATCTTTCCTTTCTAAACTACAACTTTTTTTTAAATTTTATATCTATTTTTTTCTAATATAACTTCAAAACAAAGTTTTACAGCTAAGTATTAAATTATCCAAATACCTAATTAAAGCATCTGTAAATAAATTTCAAAAAGAATCATAAATCAAATACATTTTCAATCTTACACTTCTTTTTTTTTTTTTCTTTTTTAATGTTTTAATCAATCAAAATTTTTATTCATAGCTTGAATCATATATTCAACTTAATATTCCATTTTTTTTCTTAATTAGGAAAGCATTTCATAAATCATAGATGATGTAACAACAACATGGCCCATGCATAAAGTTGGTGTAAAAACAGTAATTATAATAAGACAGGCATTTTAGATTCAATTTTGTAGTTGGTAACTTGTTCCTAAATGAGTACTTAATTGTAAGGAAAATTTTGTGGTTGTAACATTTTTAAGTTTAAAAAAAAACAAGGTTAGTAAATAGTTATTAATGTCGATTGATTAGGAAACAATAGATTAAGAAACAATATCTGAAGTTTAATGATGAAATCCAATCAACCAAAGGATACAATTAATTTGATTTCTTTGGTAACCAAATTTTTATATGGTTTGTATCAAGAATTTTTAAATTAAAATTTAATTTTTTTCATTATAGATTAGAAATTTATGGAAATAAAATCTCACAAGGGTTAATTTTTAATAATGAGATGAGATTCTTATGTTAATCAAGATTTGATTTTTTATATAAAAATAAATCTAATGAAATTATTAAATGAATTATGAAAAAACAAATAAGAGATAAATCAATATACTAAAACATAAAAATTCAAAAAATAAAAAATAAAAAGAAGGGAAGATAAAGGCTTCATTGCAAAAACTACAATGTATGTACAAAATGAAGAAAATTACCGTGAAGTATACCTACACTGCAACTATACAGTACAAACTCAGACACCTATGACCTATAATTAGTCTTTATAATTTATGCATATATATTATATTTCTGAATTTTATTATTTTATAATTAAATTTAAAAATATTTTATATTTATATAAATTTTAATAATTTATATTATAAATGTTAAATTATTTATATGTTTATATTATATTATATCTTAATTATTTTTATATTATATTTATATCTAATTTCAACACGTATACCTAAAACAACTGTGAAATACTACTGGACAAGTGATCTGTAATCGGAATTACTCATTTGATTTTAAATTAGACAACAAAATGACTTGGACCCACATTTTTTTTTGCGCTTCGGTACCTTATAGTACCTGCTTCCCTTCATCTTCCACGCAACTCCGTCACATCTCTTTATATATAGCCCCCCAAGATCTCCAGTTTCAGCATCTATCTTCAAGAAATCAGAAAAAAGAAATTCAGAAAATTAAAAGCCCTTACTTTTCCCATTTTTAGTTACTCAATTTTTCCGTAGTTTTTGCATGGCAGTGAGGTTATTGTCACATGAGTTATCTGACCTGTGTCTTGGCAAGCCAGCACTGAGGTCACTTTCAGTAACATCCACCATTGCTGAGGCACTTGAGGTCTTGAAAACCTCTGATGATAACTTTGTTAGTGTCTGGACCTGTGACCATAGGGCTAATAAAATCAGTTCATCAGGATTTGAATCAGCTGATGGTTTTTCTCATGATTATGGTGATGATGATGATGATGAGTGTAGATGTGTAGGCAAAGTTTGCATGGTGGATGTGATTTGTTATCTTTGCAAAGATGAAAATTTGGTTTCACCTTCAGTTGCTTTGAAGGAGCTTGTTTCTTTGCTTTTACCTGAGATCCCTGGCCTTGTTAAGCATGTTGAACCATCTTGCAGGTACTGATAATTTGAAACATGTTTGGATTCTTTTTTGAGATTTCAGAAATTTATCTGTTTTTATTTGGGTTTTTCTTCACTTTTTTCAATGTTTTTGGCTATCTGGGTTGTTTTCTTTACATTTTCCCAGTCTTTGTTTTGTCTCTGGGAGTTTTCAAAAATCAAGATGGTCCCAGTTCTAGTTTCTTTTCATTGAAATTTAATTAATTAAAGGTAAAATCAATCAAAATTGTGGTTGAATTTCAAGTACTTAATCAATAATTATTCTTTGTTTTTTTTCAGCTTGTTAGAAGCAATTGATCTTATACTTCAAGGAGCTCAAAACCTTGTGGTACCAATAAAAACCAGGTTCATCAACAAGAGAAAACAACAGCTGAAGCCATCACCGACAGTAACTATCCACAAAGGCCGTGAATTCTGCTGGCTAACTCAAGAAGATGTGATTAGATTCTTACTCAGCTCCATTGGCCTGTTTTCACCAATCCCTGCTCTCTCCATCGACGCCCTTGGCATCATTAGCCCTGAAATCCTCACCATTGAGTACCACTCACCGGCCTCATCCGCAATTGGAGCCATTTCTCGAGCCCTGGTGGAACATACTTCGTTGGCTGTGGTTGACAGTGAGGGCACTTTGATTGGCGAAATTTCGCCTTTCACCTTGGCCTCTTGCGACGAGACAGTCACGGCGGCACTCAAGACCTTGTCGGCCGGGGATCTAATGGCCTATATTGACTGTGGAGGCCCCCCGGAGGACCTTGTCAGAGTTGTTTCAGCAAGGTTGAAGGACCGAAACTTGAATGGAATGCTTGAACATTTCACCATGTCCATGTCTTCTGGTGGTGGATTCTCGCCTTCATCATCGTCTGATGAAGAATCCATGGCAACTCCAGTTTCACCATTGCCAAGACCTGGGAGACTCAGCAGGTCAATGAGTTATTCAGCCAGGATGGTGAGGAGATCTGAGGCCATTGTTTGCCACCCCAAGAGCTCACTTGTTGCAGTAATGATCCAAGCCATTGCTCATAGGGTTAACTATGTTTGGGTCATAGAAGATGATTGTAGCTTGGTTGGAATTGTCACATTTTCTGACATGTTAAAAGTTTTCCGGGAAAATTTGGAATCCATGGCCTGAAAGAAGATGAGAAGCTTTTGTTTGTTTAAAAAGTTTTTGCTAATCATCTGCTTTGGCTTTTGTTGATTGCTAACAATGGTGAGGCCGTAAGCGAACTAAGGCTGCAGAAATAAAAATTTAGTAAAGTTGGTGTGAATATGGAACGCTTTTTATTTTTTATTTTTAATTTGTTATGTCATGTGAGATTAGGAGTTTGGTATCTCAAATCTGATTGTATGATTTGTAAGTCCCTTTTTTATATTTCCTTTTCCCCTGTTTTTCAAGCTTATCTTATCTTTTCTTACTTTAAGATTATCAAACAAGAAAAGGAAAATACAAAAGATCATCCCCTTTATTTCATGATTTTGGTTAAAGATTCATCTCGAGCATTCTAACGATTCATCTTTTTAAGTCAGTTTATTCATATAATCATTTGATATTTAAAAAATTTATATTCAAATATAATTTTTACAATATTTTTTATTATCCTCAAACTATAATTTCAAGTTCAAATTATAATTTTGATATTTATAATTTTTTTTACTATTTTTAAACTGCAATCTCCAATAAAAAATTGAATCATAAATTTCGAATCAATACGAAGACACAAATATAAATTCAAAATTTATTTGAGTTGATTAAAATAATATATTTAAAAACTAATATCAATCAATTGTAAAATTTATTAAACAAATCTTACATCTGCCATCTTTTTCTTTTCTTTCTAACATCTTTTATATAAAAAAGGAAAACATGTGAGCAAAATGGAGCAGTTTATTAGTTTCATATCTTAAAAAGAATAAAAGTGGAGGAGTTATTTCAATTCTTCATGATGACAGCTCATGATCTTGCCTGCAGTTTCGAAAGAAAGAAAGTGTTGCGTATAAATATAATCAATTGGCCTTGCCTTAAGAAGCAGCTTGAGCGTGCACAGTGTGGGCATGGCATGGCTTCAAATGAAAGCTTTAAAAAGATGAGATGAGTCTATGTTTTCTCAAATCAGAATTTTGATGGTAGGTAAATGGAAAAAAGGCACGTCCCCGTTATACAGTGGGGCTGATATTTGCATCCAAAAAAGTTGATGTTCATATATATATATATATATGTTGCAGGAGACCCACAATCAAACTTTTTAATGATGAAAGTTTCCCCACTAGCCTTTGATTGTGCTAGTTCAGATCCACCCTTGTTAATCATGGCTCAAAAAGAGGGTTCTTGTTAGACATGGATTAGATTATTTGTTTGATATATATATATATATGTGTTTAATTTTGAATAAAATTTTTATAAATTTGAATTAACTCAATTTGATTCAAGTTTAGATAAAAAAAATTTAAAAAAAAAATCAGAACTTGATCTGACTCATAGTCGGATCTAATTTATATAAAATAGTATTCAATAAATTTAAAATTTAATATTTATAATCCCTTTCTCTAGCCTAAATTGAAAACTTCTTTATAAATAGATATATATATATATGTTGGGTATGTAATTGTTTGATGATCTTACAGTGGCTTAATGTCTTGGTACCAACCAGAGGTAGCAAAATCTAATTGTTTCTCGACTGTTTTAACTAATATTAGGTTAGTAGTATAATACTTGGTACCAACCAAAACTTGGTAGAATATGATTAGTTCTTGTTATTTTACTAGCATTATTTTAGTCATTATTGAATTTGAACTTCGTGAGAGCTTCACTATAATTGTTCATAAGTCGGATTGTAAATAAACTTCTATGAAGTTGAAAAGTGATCGTCTGAATAATCAAAGATGACTGAAATCAAGTTTAAAGGTTGAAAGATCTCCGGTGTTTAATGATGGGATTATGTCTTAAATCTTATTGGCCGCTACATTCCTTGGAATCTTTTATCAGTTTCAAGTTGTGCAAATGGCTATCCAAGAGGGTTATAACTTACAATAAGTGAAAGTGAGAGCCTTTCACAAAGATTAAAATGCTGCTGCATATTTTTAGAATTGTTTAATCTTAAAATAACCCGCATTTTTAAGATGTAAACAACAAATGCCAATCATCTTCCAACTAATAGACCAGATCGTGAGTGTCTTTTTCCTATCTGTTCCTAAATCCTTTTTAAACAAGAAAAAAAAAATTTTTCAAGTTCATACCTAATTGTCCCACATTCAGACTGAAACATCCTATATTAGTTTCCACTATACTGGTCGAAGGATCGGGGCTACTGCCTTACACGGCCCGTTTTAGATCAGAGTTGAATAATCTTTATACTTTTATACAGTCATATGGGCTTTCGATCCAATCTAATCTTAATAACGATATAAAAATATTTAAGCGCGTAGCTCAAATTGATCCATAAATAAATTTACTTTCCACCTATTATCTCAGTGTTTTTTTTTTTTTTTCTAAGCATAACCCTGAGCAGACAAATGACCAGGTTAAATAAGAGCCAAAAATTGGAAATGGTGGGAAGAAAACGATAGTGCTCTATCCAGCAAAATCTAGTCTAATCAATCCAGCGTGGGCTTTTTATTTTGCGGAAATTTATAGTAATATGAAAAAGATGGATAACGGAAATACCTAACCTAAAGGCCAAAGCAACCCTTCCCTCCTGGTTTTGTTTCAAACCAAGCCATTCCTATCTCTGTCGCCTTCTATAAGTTTCCCGGGAATTTGTGTGCATTTGTGCCGCTTTTCCAGGATATTTGTGCGCATGTGCCCAGATTCATAGCCGATCAAAGGGAGATAGAGAGATGCTATGCTAATCGGATTTAGAATGAATATCTTAAACAAATATATGTCTAACATGATATATTTTATTTTTAAATTTTTTTATATATTTGAAAGATCATATCCTCGTCAAACATGAGTTGACTTTGTTTTTTTTTTTTAATTTTTTTATATATTTAAAAAATTATATCTTATATCATATCTGAATATATATCGAACACAGGTGTTGAACGTGAATTCTTTCAGAAAAAAGTCCAGATGACAGATTGATAATTGAAGAAATAGACATTAGTGCACATGAATCAAACCACCTGGTTTTTGTTGGTTTGTTTCATACGTAACTAGAACTCTGGTGTACAAACATGAAACTTTAATCGAGTAGAATTAATTTCTTTAAACAACCAAGCACAATTTGATTTCATTTAAAAAGTATACAATGAATTTTTATCTTTAAAAGCTATTCCAGAATATATTTTCTGGTGAAATTGAGATTTGGAGTTTCAAAGTCTTCATTTGACTGAGAACTTCGAACTGTTGCAGCAGATAAATTGTTCGCCAAAATCAAAACCAGCAATTCACCTGTTAAGAATGTGGATTTGACTAGAAAGTAGCAATCAGGAAAGTGGGATCACAGATGAAGGTTTTTCTTCAAATGTTTTTGGAGTCCTAGGAATTAATTCCTCGTAGCGGAAGGGCCAACGATGAATCAAGCAGAATCTATCCAGGAAATGGTAAAGACTAATCTATTTGACATCTGCAAGCCCTTCCCTTGTTACTAACTACAACCTATATTGCACCAAACAAATTACCACAAATTTGACAATTTGTACATGGTATCAACAATAATTTTTCAAATTCACGTAAAGAGGTAGGACCCAAAATGTCACCTAGTTCGAGCTTTCACTAATTCCTAAATCAATGGAAAGTTTTATTGCAACAGCAAAATAGCCGTAAGTATACAAGTGACCTATGCTACCCGAACTCTTCATTTTTCTTAAAGTACCCATGGCCGATACATGTTCAGACATGGGAAGGAGGTATGATCCCCTAAAATAGAAATATTTAGAAAAAAATTAACATACCCGTATCAGACACATCCGTATCTGACACTCATCCCTGAATCCAGGTAACTTAGCGGTTACAACTGCTTTGGCTTTAGCAACTCGACTGATTATTCATCAAGGCAGGGTTACTGCAGAGCAATTCAAATTATGTGGAACATACACGATTGCAAGCACCGTAAATCTTGGATAGCAAAAGAAATCTCACCATAGGTTATGATGATTTGCAGATTGCAAACAAGGAAATTGTGGATATAAAGATCAAAACAATCTTCTAAACTCAAATAAGTAAGCTTCACAAACAAAGATGGATAAAAACGGGGAAGAAGCAACTATTACGACCTATATATTCAACTTTCTAAAGTAGAACAGTCAGCATCCAGCATGCACAGTTACAATTCATGTAATTCTACATGAGGGGTGAAAAACAATTATTCACCTCTCGAACGAGAGAAAACAACAATAAATCACTAACCTCTGCAAAAGCAGGTGTAATTCATTGCATTTCATCTGTTTTCTGAAAGAAGAGTTGTTTTTTCTTCCATTTCCGGAATAAAAATCTCGGTAGGTTCAAGACAACCTCTCAATGTGTCATGGCCAAGTTGTGCTCGCTCATTGTCCCCGAACCCAAACATCCTCCCCTGGTAAGTTACCACCACAGTGTGGTACAGTCCTGTGCTGACCTGAGAAACACGGTGACCTCTCAAGCTATCAAGGATTCGAGGTCTCATAACTTTGTCATATACACTCCTGTCTGGAAACCCCAGGCTTCCAAATCCCATCGATCCAAAGCCATAGACAGAACCACCGTCAACCAGAACAAATGTTTTCCTCTTTCTTGCACAAACCTACATCAAATGGTAACCATAGTCATCCAATCATACGAGCAAAATATGTCATTCGATTAAACAAAATCTACTGGATTCCTTTTTCTTCTTTGATAATTTAAAGTTATCAGAGATTCTTTTTTTTTTTTCCCTTTGATTGAGTCCAGCAATCTATCAACTGAATTCTTATCCTGACAAGGATAGCCAATAGTCATAAATATAGATGCATGCATAGTGTAGGATAGATATTACAAATTTAAAATCATCCATGTCAGCTCCAACATGCTCATAGGCATATCTGCAAGCTTTGATATGGACTCATAATTAAATATTATTAGCACATTAAAGCCCATTTCTTGAATTCATTAAGAGAATACTTTGCTCTAAAAACAATGCAATACTGAACCAGCTGGGCACGTAAGCTAGTCTGATATGCACTCACAATGAAGTTGCATCGGCAGTAAGGAGAAAGGTCTCAAAGTTTCCAAAACTGTTATCAGTTTCAACGTAGATCAAATCCAGAATTAAATGAATGAATCTTAAAACTCATCCACAAGAAAAAGAGAAAAAAAAAAACAAAAAAAACAAAATTTGGGTAGGAGGAAGAGTTCGATATAGGTCTTCTGCAAAAGTAGAGTTAAATATTGCATATTTTGCTTCACTCAAAACATATTAGTCCATCAGGGATGTTCTAATAATAGATGAAACTAACCTGCACAGCAAGCTGACTCTTAAGGCTAATCAAGTGTTCAGGAAAAGTCTTATCGATCTCATCCCCATGCCCTAATTCACCACAGTAACCTTTTCCCCAGGTATATACCTGCAATCAGCATAGAAAATTGTAAAACCACGGAAAAAAAAAAAGCATAATCAAAGTTCAATTCAAACGCAGCGACTCACGTATCCACTCGAATCAAGTGCCACAACATGCTCGTCACCAGCAGAGACACGAAGAACATGAATATCCTTTCTCTTAAATGTCTGGATTGCACGTGGCTGGAATTCATTTTGCTGCTCGCCATGGCCAAGGCAAAAATTAGAACCAGACCCAAAAGAGTAAACTACTCCATTGCCAGTTACAGCTAAAACATAGCTCGGGCCAGCAGCAATCTGGACTACAGAGCCAACTCTCTGGAGCACTTCAACCATTTTGGGGGTTGGTCGGTCTTGAGTGTCACCATGACCCAGTTGCCCAGATGTGTTAGTTCCACATGTGTACACATGACCTTGTCTTGTAAGAAACACAGTAAAATTCAGTCCAGCAGCTACCTGAAACAAGTTCAACCTTTCTAATATTAGACAAGAACCGCTTCGGGAGAAAAACAATACCTGCTAAGTGACTTGAAAGTTTCAAAAACATGACGAAAAGAAGATGCAACAACTTCTTACAAAATTCTTGTCATTATAAAAGTAACAGTCTTAACTTCAAATCAATGTTCAGTTTATGGTAAGGATGGTTTATTTCAAAAAATTGGCTCTGCTCTGACCTTAAACATTAAATGAAGTTTTCCTCTATCATAAACAACTTGGTTTTTGAGGGCTTAAGCCTTGCTCACCAACTTAATTATATAGCATTTTTCAGAAAAATACAGCATACTGGCTTCTTCTGAACTGCATGCAAGCGTAATGCATCATACTTGATGGGTTTCAAGACAATCATCAACCTATAAATATAAATAGCTATAGTGATGACAAAAAACAGCTGCATGGTAGCAAAAACGCAAGGCAATCATTCTGAACAGTTTACCTACCTCTCTCCTCAAATGACGCAGGGAAAATAAGATAACAGTGCATCGATGATAAAAGTGACAAAAAGTAAAACCGATACAAACAAGATATTAAGAGAAACATAGAAAGAAATTTAAGATCCACTCATTGTACAACCCAGTTCAAGCTGCTAAAAACTTTTAAGCAAAACTGTTATTTAAATGTTACACCATAATGAGGGTGATTTACACTCTACCTGTTTACAAGGAATTCCCTTCATTGCTTCAACAAGCCTCGGTCTAAAAATGGGCCGGCTTGTGTCTCTGTGCCCACAGCAAAAAGATGAATTGTCTCCACATGTGAAAACCTGCATAAATTATTGGCAACACTATGAATATGGAAACCACTTGGTAAACTGATCACATATGTATTTCAATGTTCGCAAGCTAAAATATGCATACATCCACAAATTTTTGACCACAAAGGAAAGTGAGTGAATAACAAATAAAATTAGCCAAAACGGTAGAACCTTATATGCATTAAAAAGTCAAGGATCACTTGAAGCATGCTCAACGAAGGCCTCTCAAAGATGAGAAAACTTGTTTGTAGTTCAGTACAATAATGCTTTGTTCATACTTCATCATGGCAAGCTACATTATAACTCACCTGAGTGCATCCAACAAACCTGCTGAGTTTGGCTCAAGTCTGCCAATTTCAAGCTTTTCACCGAAGCAAACCAAGTTCAACCAAAGGCCTGCTCAACTAATCAGTTATCAGAGCCAGCAATGCAGAGCTCAATATAACCAACTCAGACCCATAAATTTACACTCTGCTTTCTAGGCGAGGTTTAGCTTGCTTCTACCCTGAATTTAATATGCGAATGCCATAAAGTGGTTGCTACATTACAAACCCTACAAACTCTTCCCCCTAAAATCCCAGAAAAAATTTAGGCTCCAAATTTTCATTAAATTATTATCAAATTTTATTTGGATCAAGATATTAGGAATTGATACAGCACTTAATAGGCTAAAAGATTACCCCTGTGTGAAACTAAGAACTAGTGTAGTTAAATCTAGAGACTCTAGACTCGAGATAGACGCATCTTAGGTACTCAGATTTAAGTTATGTCTCTCACGTCAGACAGCATTATCCAGTCAATGCATTAAGAGCCAGACAACCAAACTATGCATGACATGCCAACTGCCAACATGCTACTTGTATGTTACTAATGTATTTGCAAATTGCACTTGGCAGTTGCTGCCATGTCCACGACAAATAGCAGTTAAAGTGGTAATCACTATTCATAGCTCTAAACACTCATCTTTGAATATATTATTCAGTGGTAAAAAGGCAACCTTGTAATCTTGCCAAAATCATAATACAGTGATGTTATCAGCATTCACAGTTAAGTAACATTTGACCTTTTCAAAGGCAGCTGGAGCAAACATATACAACCACATAAACACTAGCATGTGTATGCAATTACAAATATTTGACATCGTTTGCTAGGAAAAGATGAAGTGTGGCTTCTTTAAAAACTGTACCCTGAGTATGCTATTGCTAACTAAAAAACATAGCAAACTTAAAACAAGATGAGTAACATACCTCTCCAGACTGCA
>JAQSVH010000010.1:27573605-27583831 GCA_029448705.1 Adansonia digitata | reverse complement strand
TCGTGATATACAGATTTTTTTCACATTCGTGTATTCAAATCATATTCATATTATTTTTTATATCGTGTCATGATTTAATGATTTTTCATATCATGTTTTATATCAAGTTTTGCTTGGTCTAGGGAAATGACTATATCTCACACAATTAGATCTTGAAAATTTAGGTATATGTGTTATGTTTAATATTCATTTTTTTTTGTATTAATCATGCAAATATAAATATGATATAAATTATTAAACGTATCAAAATTTTAAATATCAATATAATATATATCTTTATTAAACATGTCATTTTAATATTGCTTATCAAACCATTTTGTGTTTGCTAAAAATGTTATGTTCGTATCATCTTAACCATGCTTAAATACTTTATGTTTGTCTTTATCACACTATTTTATATTTATTAAATATATCATATTTATGTTATTTCCAAAATTACAGGAATAGATAATGATGAAGTAAAAGGAGTTGATTTTTTACTGGAGAGTGGGGCACCAGCTACTTGATTAAATAAAGATTGAAAGAAAGCAACCCTCCATCCATGAAAGTTTTTCTAACCGAGGACTTGGCTTAGGTGATTTAGCAAATTTAGGCTCTTGATTAAATAACGGTTTCAACCATAGTTGTTGTTTTATAATTCAACTCTTTTCTTTGTTGATTTTCACAACCGATATTTATCGCAATTAATTGCAATAATATTCATTATATTTGCAACCGTGATAAATGCGTCATAATCAACAATAAAATTGTGATCGCAATTTAAATCCCGATACTTTTTTCTCAAATTCAATTGATCACCACTTTCACTGTGTTCCCTATGTGACAAACCACTTGCAAAACCTCTTCCCAATAATCCATTTCATAGAAGGAACAAATTAAGCAAATGATAGTACTATACCATGCACCCAACTTCTTTTTTTTTTTTTTTAAATATCCGTATCTAGTATCTGTGTCCCTCACATCTTTGAACATTCATATGAAGATATAATCCTCTAACTATATGAGAACTATAGAAAAAAAAGTAAATATATGAAAAACATAGAAAAAAGTAAATATATTGATATCAGAGACATACCATATCTAACACTCATCCTATGCAGGGGTAACATAAATATCTGATAGATATAAAAAAAATAAATATATGAAAAATATAGAAAAAGGTAAATACATCTATATCAGACATATACCATATCCAACACTCATCCTGAGCACAAGTAACATAAATATATGACAAACATAAAAGGTGTGAATATATGAAATAGAAAAAAATAAATATGTGCAAATCAAGCACGTACCATATCTAACACTCATCCTGAGCACAGGTAACATAGGTTCTATATTACATGAAGCTTGTAAATCATAAGTATGGTAAACTCACTAGGATCAAAGGCAGCTCAATCCCAATTCTTGGAAATAATAGTGCTAATAGACACACATATAAATATCTCATAGAGAAACCTTCACAATAACAAGTGAGTTCCTCACAAATTTTCCAACAATTAATCTGTGTTTTGATTTTTTTCATTGACTTAATCATTTTACTAGCATACAAAGCTCAAAAGTCAATGATTTCAAAACAAGAGAAGGCAAAGAATGATGCAACAAAAAAGAAAGATCGATATTCTACTAAGCGATTTGTTGACCTGCATTTCTTGCCTTCTCATCCTAAGATTGTTATTCTCAAAAAATGGGTACAAAGGTTGGTAAGGATAAGCAAACATACTTGTGTTCGAGCTCCCAAATATCCGAGTGTAGACCATTTCGCCTAACATCCCGAACATTGGATTGAAGAAATTTGTCATTGCTATACCTCCAAGGTTTGATGATGCCAAGGTTGTGTATCCTCCATAAGGGTGAGGGAAGTATTGCTGGTGTTGAAATGCTTGAGACTGGGAATGAAAGAAATTTTCGTGAAGACGATGACTTGGATGCGGAGAAGTGAACATAGTGTTCGATCCCAAAGGAGATGGCCTTTGGGGAATGGCCAGATCGGGATGGGGATTCTTGGATTGAGAGTCAGAAGATGTACCGCGACCGTAGAGGGGAACCAAGGAGCTGGAAGAGATGTTTGCCTTGCACACAGGGCAGTTCTGCTGTTGCGAGTCTGCATCGAGTGAAGAAGTTTGGACATGAAGCCACTTGTAAATGCATGGCCAGCAGTACAAGTGACCACAGAGGGTGACTACTGGATCTTGCGCAGAGTCAAAGCAAATGTTGCAATCAAAACTATGTGCATCCTTGTCTACGCCTCTTGTTGGTGTTGATATTGGATTCCATTTGTGCTTGAGTGAAATATCTCCAGACTCAAAGTGTGCTTCTTGCTCAAGGAAGTTCGGTTCCATAGCCATTCTACAAGATGCAAACAGTTTAGACTAAAGTATACACAGGTAAACCAATCAAACAGACAGATGATTGTTTGAATTACGAACAGACCAAGTGATGAAGGCTGATCATATCACTGTCATACATGAACTACAAAAGCAAAATGTTTACGAGATTGTAAAAATAACTCTTACAAAAGTTTAACAGTGTGCTCATAAATGAAAGAGAACTTCCAAAGCATCCAGCAAAATGGAAAAATGCGGAGTTCTAAAGAAAGTGACTATAGTCAATGCGATAAAAACATATTATCCTGCCAGACCGGCTTCTAATAGATAAAACACCGAGCAGAAGGTAAAGGTTCCTCGACCCACCAATCAGAAATACACACACACGCACACATACAGACACAAATATACAAAAGGAATTATACACCTTTATCGCAACCCAAGATAAAGAAATGTAGATGACTATGCCTAGAATACCAGCACACTTCTCTCTAGCCAGAGTACCAATATATTCTTGAATGCAATTCTCAAGACATCCAACTCATCTAACATTCAAGAATGTAACTAAAAGATCGACGTCTAAGATGAAAATTACTCAGATTTACTCCATCAGTTGAATCTTAAGACTTAAATAGTTTTCGCATATTAAAAAAAAAGACTTTAAATATTTTGTTGAACACCTGGATGACAATGGTTAGCAATAAATATCCTTTGCTAACAGAAGAAAATTCTACTGCTTTTCATGTTGGCTCATCTATCAAAAATTCTTAATTCACAGTCAAGATCCTAAGATGGCAAACAATTTTCTCTCTATTTCATAGTATTTTTTATTCACTGGAGAGAAAGATAGGGAAAGTTACTTAATTTAATAAACTATCGGAAAATTATTTGATCTTCAACCAAATCAAACACACTTAAGGCTCCATTGAAAAGGCAGAAGAGAAAATACAAGAAAAAGGGATCAAAGCTAAGTGCCACCAAATTACAAAGATAATTCAGCAATATCCTATAAATGAAGAAAAGAATTTTCATGAGATTAAGGATTATTACAGAATTATAGAATCAATTCAATACATGATTTTTTTTTATTTCCTTTTGAATTCCAGAAGATCACATGGACGTATGAAAAACAAAACAAGCAGTACCTATCAAATTATGCAATACGAATTGGCTTTTATTACAACTTTAAGACTCAACAAAATTTAAAATGAAGCTCCGATCCAACCTATGATCTTCAAAGTACTATAAATCAAATCACAATCTTTCAAGAAAATACCTTAAAAAGAAAAAGAAAATTCTTGAAGAAAGTTTAGATATTTTCGTTTTCGAAAGTCATATTTTCTGGAGCTAATAACTACCAAATCATCAATATTTTTAACCTATATTTAACCAAATCACGTCATTCTTTACTCTCCTTCTTTTCCTCGTCTTCCTCTTTCAAGGAGAAAATTTCTTTAAAAGATTCAATAAATTCAATATCAGGAACCCAAATTGAAAACAAAATCCCTCATTTATCATCATATATCCATCAATTTAACACACCAGATGAAAAATCAAACCAAAGATAAAAAATTTCCATTCAAAAACACCGAAAAAGCACCCCCCCAAAAAAAAAGAGAACTTGAGACGGAAATGAAGATGGAGATAGAACTTACCAGCCAAGCAGAAGCTGAACCAAACCAAAATGAAAATTGGGTTTTAATCAAAAACCTGGATTTCGACGATTTTTGTATTTTTTGGTTAGCGTATTTGGATGAGAGTGTATTGAATTGGCAAGGAAAGAAAAGTAAAAGATATTCATGATATAAAAAGGCAAGTTAGTTAGGCACACGGTTTTTAATGTTCTGATTTTGTTGGATTATTATTTATTGGGTGGATGAAAATAAGAATCAGCTTTGTTTTTGTTGGATTTTTATTTTTAAAAACTTTTTATTAGACAAACAGACAAGTAGCAATTTTTTAGAATAATATATATATATTATTTTCACTTATTTTAGACTCTTGAGTTAAAGGGGGAGCTTTTAAGAACAAAAAAAAAAAAAAAAGAAAAAGAAAAAAATGGTAATATTAGATAATGCCTTTCATTCATAGCAATGAGATAATTCTTTTATAAGTGCGTATATGTATATATTATTTTTGTATTTAATTATTTAATTACAATCAAACAAAAAATTTAAAATAAATTATCAAAGTTGGTATTGATGGGCGTAAACGAGACGTCTGTTCTCTTAAGTTACTAACACTTGATTAAAAAATTTCGAACTCAGTTTACCATTGTTTAGTCAGGCTCAAGTTATCAAGTAAGTCAAATTTAAATATTTTAATACTTTGACTCGAGTAGCTCATGATTTTAATTAAGCTCTTTAATTTATTTTTAATATATATTTTTATTTTTATTTTAATTAGTACTAAAAAATTTTAATTCGAATTTGACTTGAAACATAAATAATTGAGTTTAAAAGTGAGCATGAACTCAAGTTTATTTTTGATTAATTGAATAAGCTCAAGTAATTCGATTTCTTATAGTTTGTTGCTAGGCATCAACTTAATTACAACCTTAGTTATTGAACTTTTTTTTTAATATTATATTCGAGACATATTAAAACATGAATACTAATATATAATTTTTTAAAAATATAAAAAATTTGAAATAAATTAACAATTTTCTTATATATTTATATAAATATATACTCGTATCGATCATATATTTATATTCTATATTCATCTCAATTTAAATAATATTGATAGAAATATGAGCATTCAAAAGAATGTGACAGCCCGTAAAATAAAGAAGCTTATTCTTGACCTTATTTTAACATTTTTTTTTTGTTCCGATCTTTAATTTAAAATTAAAATTTATGATGGGTTGATAAATAATATTTTTCTTTGAATTAATTTTATAATTTTGCTAACTAGATCATCATATCCAAGAAAAGTAGACAAAATATTTTTCGTCTTTATAATACAAGTTTTAGTCGTGAGAATACAATTATTTTACACCACCGCGTCGGGATACGTACTAATACATCATATTAAAGTAATCGATAGAGTATATACCCTTAGTTGCCACATGGCAGCTCATCTTTTATTTTAATATTACTTAATATATATTTTTACTTTGTATGATTTCTTTTTTATATTTATATTATATTTAAAATTATAAAATTTAATTAATAATATCTAAATAACTTTTAATTTAATAATATATATAGTCATATTTATATTTATGTACATTTATTATCATAATCATATTTAATATATTATATATTTATATAAATTTTAAAATATTTATCTATTCAGATCAAGTTATATATTTATATTTATATTATAATATATTAAAATATAAAAAATAAATATTTTAAAAAATTATTTATAAAAATACTCTTGCAGTAAATAAATAAAATTATGAAAAATATCATAATATAATTAATTTTAAGTTATTAAAATTGTTATATATTTTTAAATTGTTGTTAAAAAAAAATGTTAAGATAAATTAACCGGGCAAAGCCGGACTTAACTTCTAGTGCATGTAAATAAACAGCCCTGTTAATTGCACGTGGCAATAATATTGTAGAGTTTGACAAAATTAAAGTGGAAGATTCGAACAGTTAATTATAATTAAATTAAAGTTATTTCAACAAATGTCTTTTTTTCCCTTCTCTTCTTACCTTCCAGATACCTTTCAAGCCATATTAGTCACTGGGAAATAGCTAGGAACTTCAAACAATAACGGACATTGTTTTACAGCTAAAACCATAATATTTCTATTTAATGGATTTATTATTTAATAAAAAATTAAAAATCATTTGAACCAATCTAAATAAAAAAAATTTAATTTTTTTTGAAAGTATTTATTTTAAGTAGTTCTTTTTTGGGGATTAATCCAAATTGATAGGCACTGGAATTATGTTCAGAATCCTAAAGCTCTCCCCAAAGTAGTAGCTATTATCTACTAGAACTGTCTCCCCAAAGTAGTAGCATATAACTAATTAATATTAACCAAGTGATACAAATACAGATTGTGATAGCTATACAGGGGCGCAGACAAGAGTTTATTTCAGACATAAAGTATCTTAACATGAGCTAATGGAAGTTGACAAAAGATGACATTGATAAAAGAGCTTAACTTCCAGGAAACGAAAAGTGAAAATTTTCTTACCACCCTTACAAGAATCTTTCAATGCAGGTTGTCAAGGTGGATTTGGGAACGGCACCAATGACTGCATCTTTCTTCTCCCCGCCCTTAAAGATCATAACAGTGGGAATGCTTCGGATTCCATATCGGGTTGCGATGTTGGGGCTCTCATCGGTGTTAACTTTGTAACATTTGAGCTTCCCAGCATATTCCTTTGACAGTTCGTCGATTACAGGGTGGATCATTCGGCAAGGACCACACCATGGAGCCCAAAATTCAACTAGAACTGGCAATTCACAATCAAGAACAAGGGACTGCCAATTATCATCCTTGACCTGCCCCACTGCAAATTTCAAAGAACAAGCACAATAATATATATATATATATATTTCACGGAATGTAAATCAACAAAGATAGATTCCAAGGAAACATATATGACCATAAATTCCATCGAGTTTGAACAAGAAATAACAACATGAATTCTCTGTGGTTCCTCTATCATGTTTCATTTGTAAACAATCAAATAAACGAAGAGTTTCAAAGTCCCTCATTTTTGTTTTAAAAGATAAACCATAGTACATGTTCCTGGGCGCTGAGGACATTCCCAAAGAGCAGAGGATTTCGTGACATTTCTAATTGGCTGTCTTGCATTTCTAATAAGTTGTTTAATAGTTGGCATGCTGAATCATACACATAATAGACTGGTTTAGATCGATCCTAACCAGATGATTATGAATTACTTCTTTTTCTATTAAATAGATTAATAAAAAATTAACCCCTTAAGCTTAAGTTAAGAAGGAAAGGAATAAGAGGGATTAAATCAATCTTAATTAAATTGTGGATTGGTGTTAAATCGTTGCCATTGCTATTTGTTATTTAACCGCTACAAGATCCATAATTCCATGAGCTTGGGCTTCTGTTGCTGACATAAAAACATCTCTTTTCATGTCTTCGGATACAACCCATAAGGGCTTGCCCATTCTTTGTACATAAACCCTTGTGATGCTTTCGCGAAGTTTCAGTAGTCCAATGTTAACCATAGCGAGAGCCAATTAATTTTTCTAAGCACTCCATTAAAACACGAGTGAAAGGGCATCTTAATGCTTATAAATTAAGACTTTCAACCTGTAAGTTTCGAGTTCAAATCTTGAGGGGTGGGGAATTAGGGATTTATTGGGATGTAAGACAATTTACTTCCTTTTTCTAAACCCTAAACAAATTTACCATCATTGAAAAACAGAATTACTTAATTCTAGTGAAACTTAAACATCCTGAATTTAAACATAGGGGAAATCACTTTATTTGTAGCTTTAAAAAACAATTAAATTCTAAGCACCCTTATGATGACGTTATCTGAGAATTTCTTTCTTTCATTTACACCAAAAATCCTTTCTACTTTCTTCCACTGTCCTTCACTTTCCAAGCAACCAATCAAACCAAAAAAAAAAAAATACTAAAAACAGTTATAGCAGAAGAGACAAATTAATTTAACAGAATGAAATGAAACAACAAAACTGACCATCAACAGCAGTCTCCTGGGCCTCACAAACAACAAGTCCACCTCGATCGAGTCGACACGGATCCCGACTCACCGATCGGAACAACGGAGTAACCAAAGCCGACCTCGATTTAACCTTGAGACCCCGAAATCCCGGTAATCTAACGGATGTTACCCGATCAGAAAGCAAAGAAGAAGGGGCAGAAACAGCTGCAGTAATTGGAGAGAAAGCTGCGGAAGCCATCGGTAGAGAAAATTAGTTCACAGATGACAAATTGGAGATTTCAAGATAGTGAAGGACTTTGAATTTTTTTGTTTTTGTTTTGTTTTGTTTTTTTGTGTTTTTTTTCGAGGGGAGATTGGATTGGTTGGATTATAGTTAAAAAAGGGAAGAAATTGGGATAACGAGAGGGGAAGACGTGGAAGGCGATGAGTGGTTTACCAGATCGGATATTATTGGGTGTGGGTGCTTTAAGAACAGCACACTGCCACGTTGGCAATGGATTAATTTTGTACACGTGTCAAAAAAATTAACCACGATATAAAAATAGTTATGTAATCCATTGTCAGTCCATAACAGCAACCGTCAATATTTTTTTATCCTCTTATCTTTCGATATTTGATAATTATATCAAAATTAATTATTTTTAAATTAAATTGATTTAAAATTTATATATTTTAAAATTTATTATTTTTAATTATAAAATTAAAAACTAAAAAATTATTTTAAAATATAAAATTATTTAATAAATATTAATAGTAAATTTTAATATTTGCTTTATAAAAAGTCAAAATAAGGGTTTATAACAACTCTCAATGGAATCTAACTAAAGTTGAGGCACTGGGGCCCTATTTATATATTTATCTTTAGGTTTTATATTGAACATTTTCCAATGGTTTAATAATATCTTTTTGTTATAAAATGAGGAAAACTAATAAATTGTACTTTGAATAGATATTTTCAATTTACATTATAAAATTTGACATTTATAATTTAAATAAAGTATAAATTTAATACATGAATTAACAAAATATAAATCTTATAAAAATAATTAAAAAGACAAAAAATAAATTAATTTTGCATTGATATAAATAAATTTTTTTATATAATTGAATAGATTTAAATTTACATAATTGATAATTAGAACTTGAGAAAGCATACAGTGAAACCTTACATACACTCAACCATATGATCTACCTAATTAATTTTCTCTTGTGATTGATTGAGAATTATATATGCTTAATTGCCAATTTTCTCTTTGCCATGCTCTCAAAAGCTGACTTAATTCCCCATGGACATCCTCTCTTTGGCCTTGGCTACCTATAAATACCCATATGCACGAAAATTTATCAGTTAAAAGTTGGCCTAACCAAAGAAATTAAAATTAAAATTTTAAAAATTGTTTTTAAGGGAAAAAAGAGTGAAAATAATAGAGAAATATAATTTTTCCAAAAATAGATGATTTTGAAGAATTATAGCAACCTGTTTTTCCCAATTTGTGAAGATTGCAAAAAGAGAAAGAAGGATGGTTTGCACGATTGAACCAGCTACAATTCCAATCCAAAGGCCTATCCCCTTTAGATGTGCAACAAATCCTAGAATAATTCCCACCGGCAATCCAATAGCATAAAATGCTCCAAGATTTACATAGGCTCCTATGTATTGCCATCCACATCCTTTAGCAACTCCTGGTGCAAAAATATTAAAAAAAAAAAATCAAATTTCAATATCTATTTAAAAACCCAAACATTTGTCTCAACAGTTGATGTCAATATTTAAAAATCACGAATGAAGGTCAAAATTGTTGAGATATTTATTTATTAGTTTATTTGATCGGATCGATTGAATCAATCGATTAAAATAAAAAAAATAATTTTAAAATTAAATAATAAATACTTAATAAAAATATTTATTAGATTAAATGATATAATATTTAATATAGATTTAAAGTGTTAAATGTTCAAATCGCATTACGTAAAATAAATCCCTTTATAAAAAGCTTAAAATGGTTTTTCCCTCTTTTTTTTCTTTAAATGTTCAATCGATTTGTAAAATTTCCAATTTTATTATATATCAGACTAAACATGTCTTCAATTTTTTATTCAAACGATTCGATTAGTTGATCCGATCTGATTTTTTTGACACTTCACTGTTAAAAAGAAAGGTTCAAATCTCCAATTCCCTAGAATTTTTATTTGGTGCAAGGCTATTAATGAAAGAGTGACGAGGAATTACTAACCAGAAAGAACAACTTGAATGCTATCA
>JAQSVH010000010.1:27535610-27548467 GCA_029448705.1 Adansonia digitata | reverse complement strand
GGTAGAAGAATAATGATATATATTTTAATTAGGTCAGATAATCAGATTTTTATATTATATTATAATTATATTTTAAATATTTTAAATTTATATAAATTTTAATATATTAATAATTTATTTTATATAAATGTCCGTTCAACTAAATACATTTGTAGACGAGAGAAAGACTTTGGTCTTTATATAAGGAGGGCTTTGCCTGAGCTATCAACATACATTCAAAACAACAAAATACAATCTCCTTATTCTGATCGAAGGCACACTTCATTTCTTGTTCCTTGGTGATTATGACGTCAGGTCACAGATCTGATCAACTTCTCTTAGTTTTATTTTTTGTAATATTTCATCTTCTTCTTCTCCCAGAGAAATCCACCGAAGCTAACGTGACAACATTGTGCAAAGAGAGTGAGAGACAAGCGCTCCTCGACCTTAAGCACAGCCTTCAAGCTGTAAAGTGGTCGGGCATGGGCGCCCTTTCTTCCTGGGAAAACGGCGAGTGTTGCGACTGGGAGGGTATCTCTTGCAACGACCTTACAGGATACGTGGAAAGGCTCGACCTTCAGAGAAAGCTCTGGCTTGTACCAGGTACAATTAGTCCTTCATTGCTTGAACTACACCATTTGAGTTATTTAGATTTCAGCTGGAATGATTTTAATGGAAGTCTAATTCCCGACTACATTGGTTCTCTAAAAAATTTGACTTACCTCGATCTCTCCTACGCTAATTTTAGAGGACCAATTCCTTCTCAACTAGGAAACCTTTCCATGTTGGAGACTCTTATACTGGGTGCTGATATTAACAACCCAACCTATGTGTATGGTGATTACTGGAAGATTCACCATAATTTTGGACAATTGTATAGTGTTGGGAAACTTGAGTGGCTTTCCCACCTATCTTCTTTAAAAAAAGTTGATCTCAGTTTCACTAACCTACGCAAGGCTGGTGATTGGTCGCAAGTAATTAACCAGCTACCTTCCCTTACGAAACTAATTCTGAGGGATTGTGATCTTCCAGCGGTCTCTTCTCCGTCTCTTTCCCTTGTCAACTCTTCTACAGCTCTCAAATTTCTTGATCTCTCTGGTAACAATCTCACTGCTTCTTCCATATACCCATGGTTGTTTAATGTTAGTAGCAACCTTGTTTACCTTGATCTCGCAAGCAACCAGTTGAAGGGTCCAATTCCAGAATCTTTTGGAAATATGATTGCTATGGAAGAACTTTATCTGAGCGCTAATCAGCTTGAAGGTGAGGTATTTAAATCTTTTGGGAACTTGTGCAGTTTGAGTCTTTTAGACATGGACATAAACCATCTCAGTGCCTTTGGATTTGTTCAGAATATTTCTCTATGTACAAGCTACTCATTGAACGAGCTAAGATTGGCTGAGAATCAACTCAAGGGCAATTCTGTGCTAAATGAAATCGCAAAATTGCAAACCCTATCCGTACTAGATCTTGGGTACAACCTTTTGAATGGAATCATAAGCGAAAACCTTGGACAACTTTCCAACCTGTTAGTCTTGCGGCTTGCAGGGAATTCTTTAGATAATGCTGTGATTTCTGAAGCTCATGTCTCAAATCTCACCAAGTTACAGACGTTGGACTTATCCTACTCTTCTGTAACTTTGAAATTCAACTTTGGCTGGAGTCCTCCTTTTCAACTGAAAGATATAAAGCTTTGCTCTTGCAAGTTAGGGCCTCGTTTCCCAAATTGGCTTTGGAATCAAACTGCAGTATTGGCCCTTGATATATCTGCTTCGGAAATTTCGGATTCTCTTCCTCATTGGTTTTGGAACGTATTTGACAGATTAGAATACTTAAACCTGTCTTTCAATCAGATCAATGGTACTTTGCCAAATAACTCTATTGGCATAAGTCATCTAGATCTGAGCTCTAATTATTTCTCAGGTCCATTGCCACAGGTTTTATCTTCTTTGCAGTCCTTAAAACTTACCAGAAACAAGTTTATCGGTTCAATCTCTTCAATTTGCAATATTATCAATAAAGATTATTTGAAGTTGCTTGATCTGTCAAATAATCTATTTTCTGGAGTGGCACCTGATTGTTTAGCCCAATTCCTGAATTTAGCAGCTTTGAATTTAGCTGACAACAGATTGTCAGGCCTAGTTCCAAGCTCCTTAGGATCTCTGACTTCTCTTGAAATGCTCAGTTTACGTGGTAATAAATTCTCAGGGGGATTGCCTTCATCTTTACAGAACTGTATGGAGTTAAAATTTCTTGACGTGAGTGATAATAGGCTGTCAGGAAGAATACCTACGTGGATCGGGCGGAGTTTATCATCGTTGGTTTTTCTTAGCCTTCAAAGGAATCATTTCAAGGGAAAGATGCCCCATCAACTTTGTGGATTAAAATATGTGCAAATCTTGGACCTCTCTATAAATAAAATCTCTGGTACCATACCATCATGTCTCAATAATTTCACTTCCATGGCCCAAAAAGTGAGTTCAGATCAAAGGATTGAACATCTCTTTGTAATAAAAAGCCTTCCTTATGAATGGTCCATTGACCATCTCAACTATGTTGATGAGGCACTGCTTACATGGAAAGGAACAAAGCGAAGGTATGCAGAAATTCTTGGACTGCTGCTGGCCATTGATCTCTCTTGTAACAAAATAACTGGAGAGATTCCTAAAGAACTAACTAGTCTTCAACAACTGGTTGCATTGAACTTATCAGGAAACTTTTTGACAGGCAATATTCCTCAAAAAATTGGGCAGCTAAGACAATTGGAGTTGCTTGATCTGTCAAGAAACAAAATATCAGGCAGCATCCCAACAAGCTTGTCAGAAATAACTTTTCTAAGTAGCTTGGACTTGTCTTATAATTATTTGTCAGGGAAAATTCCAACAGGCACTCAACTACAGCTCTTTGATCCCTCATCATTTTCCCATAATCAAGGACTTTGTGGTCCTCCAGTTTCGCCAAATTGCTCAGTGGCCGAACCACCTCAAGGTGAACCAGGAAAATATGAAGAAGGTTTTGATGAATTTAGAAAATGGTTTTATACGGGCATGGGACTTGGATTTGCTGTGGGTTTTTGGGGATTTTGTAGTGCTGTGTTCTTCAAGCGTTCTTGGAGGCATTCCTATTTTCGTTTCTTGGATAATGCGAAGGATTGGCTCTATGTTTCATTTGTTCTGCTGAAAGCAAGATTGGCAAGGAGAATTAAAACTCTTTTTTCAACAAGTTGCAGAAGGTAAACTGCTTTACTAAATTTACATTTTTTTTTTCAATCCATTTAAACTCATTTAGCATGTCTTGATAAGACCAAGTTGAAAATTATATGCGTAAATAAATAACAGAGTTTTATATGTTCGTTTTATTTTCAGGTCTGGTTAGAATTACCACTGACAGTGATATCTATTCCATGTGAACCAAATTAAAGTGTGTTCATCAGTTTGATGATTTTCTAATTTCTATGTAATAAAAATAATAGTGTTTGTTTTCTTTTTGTTGACTTCTTGTATTACATGAAATAAAATGCAGCTTTTTATATTATATTTGGTTTGCATTGCTTTGTCAAAAATAATATATTTCGAGTTAGAGAAAAGTTTTTCCACAAAATTTATTGGCAAAAAATTCCCTCAAATGAACTCAGGTCGGAAAACATATTCATTCGGAAAAGAAAACTTGTCAATGTTCTTATTCTATAAGAAATAGAGCCAATTAAAAAAGCAATTTAAAATAATTTTGAATATTGACTTATTTCGATTTTTTTTTTTTTTACTAATCTTGAGCTATTTAAATTTTGAAATAAAAATTTTCATAATTTCAATAACTTTTACCTTTAATAAATGACTTTTTCATATTTAACCTAAGAAAAATACATCCAAAAGAAAACTTTAAGAAAAATCAAAACAATCAATTTGATATAACTTAAACCTTCATTAGAAATTCATTCTGCCTTATGAAAATATTAATGATTAAATTTAAAACAACATTTTCTCAGTTCCTTCTTTTATCTCCTAAAATAAATGTTAAAGTGAAAAAAACATGTAACTTTACAATTCCATGAGAGATTCAATTATAAATGTCTGATTAGTTTATCTTACGCATTAGAGACTCTATCTTCTGTATATCTTCAAGCGTGTCAACTCCATAAGCCTCATGCTCAACCTTTATCACCTGTAGAGAAACAATTGTGAATTGATATTAGATATGATAATTAGTGTATGTGTGTTATATATTGTATTTTTTTTCTTTTTTTTATGTCAATAGTGTAAACATAAATATAACATAAATTATTAAACAGATAAAAATTTTAAATAGGTATATATTACGTAGTATGCATAAATGTCATGATAATCATGTTTAATCGTGTTACACTTATTAAATGTGTAGTGTTTTTATATTTTGTACAAAATTATTAAGTCAAATTAATATATATCCAAATTCAGGACCAGCATTTTGATATATGAAATTTTAGAAAATAATAGCCAAAATGCCCCAACTACGTATAATGTAATATTAGTTCGACTTACTGCAATTACAGCTCTGGTGCAAATTAACCACACTACTCAATTTTCTTCAATCTGGATTATCAAAGATGACGTCCTTTTGCGGGGGGAAAAAGTTCAACTGATTTTGGTGCAAGCAAAATATCAACAGGTGAACTTATAGTTCGATTCATTTATGCAATCATCATTAAAGGTGATATTCAATAAATTTGAAGTTTGAATTTCAACATACGTAATCTTTTTTTTTTATCTCAAAACTATAATCTTTTTTTTATAAAAAAAAATAATGAGAGGGTATTTTTGACTTCTGATATGTTTCGAAGATTAACTCACCCCACATACGCATATTTGATTGAGGCACATTTGATGGAGCGAAATAATTATAAGGTGGTTTAGGCATTTCCATTATTCTGCAATGAGCGGACAGCTCCATTATGAATATCACTGACATGACAAAAGATTTAGCCTACGGCCTTGGGTCATGTTAACACTCGAGTATAACACCATGTTATTCTGGTAATTTAATTGAAATTACAGGATCAAGACAAGTCAACTATGGTCTAAATGTGACAAAGAACATAATGATTATATTCATGCAAAGTGGTATTTGATGTTTAATTTTTTTTTTCCTATCGGAAAGAGGATTCAATTTATGGCCATTCTCGAGGACTTTAAGCTGTTCCAGATCCTCTTCGAGTTGCAGTGGAGTAGGCTGAAGCTTTGGATAGATTTTTAAGAAACTCTGAATCATATCAGTGGTATCAATTGAAGAAACAAACGGGAAAAAAAAAATTATTTTTAGCTTTAAACCATGGAAAATTCGCTCCTGACACCTGGATTCCAAGCCAAAGCAAGTATGGAAACCATGAGAAATAAAGGGATTCATAGGTCAGTTCGGATTTGGTACTAGTTCAATTAAATTATATTAATATTTATATATTTTTAATTAAATTTAAATAAAAATATTTTTATTATTTAAATTAAAATTCGAAATAAGTTGAGTCACTTTGGATAATTAAAAACTTATTATAAACTCAATCGATTCAATTCAGACCTATCAAATCGAGCAATCTAATCCACGAACACAAGAGAAAAACCTTACTAAATAAATTTCTGAAGCAAAGTGCATTGGTCAATTAATTTGACGCTTTTTTAATTTCTATTTATTAAGAAAAAAGGTGTTGTTGGTTTTCTTTTTGTTGACTTCTTGTAAATGGGAATACATGAAATAAAAAGCAATTTTGGTAGTTGTAGTATTATGGCTACAGAATCTTAGCTTGATCATGTTTTTAAGGCACCATCCTAGAATTATCCTATTTGGAGTTTCATGTTTTCTCGCTATTTGTCTTCCCCCAAGCATTATAAATATTCAGACCAATATAATTTAAAATCTGAAATTTATCAAATTAATTATTAAATTTAATATAAAATATTATTATAAATAATAATTTAATTAATTTTAAAGAATACTTAACACTTGTCAACAAAATTCTCAAAACTGATATTTGTTCATTTCTAGAATCTAAGAAAAATATAATTAACTACAGTTAATTAGTACAGATTGATTGATTTATCTATGTTATTGTTTCTTTAATTTCTTTATGCTATGTTTGAAAATATGAACTTTAAAATTTAGATTTAGATTTCATTTATTATATAAATTGTGAGAATGAAATACATATTGTATGTATAAATTAGTTGGGATTCAACGTTGATATATATTTTAAAGATCTAAAAACATGAATTCAAATTAACAAATTCTATAAATATTTCAAATTTATTACTAAATAGGCATCTAACAAATCATTCAATTTAAAAAATAATCATGAATGTTACATTTATATATGTTTTACAATACAATTCATACTAATTATGAAGTCCGATTCTATTTTAAATTCAAGTTTTCAAACGTAATCTTAGTTAATTATGATGCTTAATTACTACCTCATTTTCTAAAAATAAATTATTAATAGGATTAATTCAAATTTATGTTTGGTTAATGAACATTTTCAAAGAAAATAAATTTTTACGGAAAAATAAAGAAAAAATGAAAAGAAAGAAAATATTAAGGAAATTAATTTTTATACGTATTTATCAATGGTAAATAAAAAATATGAAAAAAAATTAAGGAAATTAATTTTTATACATATTTATCAATGGTAAAATAAAAAATATGAAAAAAAATAAAATTTTATATATGTAAACTCTAAATATTATATATATTTTAAGATTTAATAATCCGATAGATATGGATTAGTTGATAATTAGTACTTAATTAAAATAAGTGGTAATCATAATTATAAATATCGATTATCTTTTTATATCATTGCCACTCCCCCCCCCCAAAAAAAATACAAATGCCATCTTTTAACAAGTTCCTTAAAATTTTTAAAACTAATTTATTTTTCTAGAAGTAATTAAAGGAAAAAAGTCAACAAGTCAAGAATATTTTACCATGAGTATGTCATACTCAACATTTCCTTAATCCTATTTTATTAAAAATAATGTCTTTCATGGGTAGGTAAAAATATGATCGATGAATTGAATCGAACTAATCAGTCAAATTGATTTAATTGAGAATTAAAGATCTATCTAATCCAGTGCTATAAAGAAAATCAATGATCAGTTGAACCAATTTAAAACCAAATTCGCTGGTAAAAGAATATTTATATTTTTAATTATTTTTTCAAAATGATTTTTTTGTAAGTGATAAGATTTGAACAATAACCATTTAAAGTATATTAAAAATCATACCACGAAATTAAAATAAATCTTTTTATCAACTTTTTACTATGGTTAATATTTATTTAGCATTAAAATTATTTTTAAAATATTTAAAATCCTATTTGAATGAATTAACCGATCTAATCAGTTAAACAGATTAGACCAAAAATTAGAGGTCGCATCGATTTAAACTTCGAGCCCATTCTTTTAACCTTAGCTATGAAGTTCACAAACAAGACACCCCTTGTTAATCATCACTTAAGAAAATTTTACTCTTTCGCAAATTAATATGAAACTATATATTTTAAGTGTATTATAATCTTAATTGCAAGGTATTAGATTTGAACATTATATCAAGAATATAAGATTCTCATGTAAGATTTATATGGGTCTACATTTTCCAACTTCTATGATTCGTATCAATTGATATCAATGTTATACATTGTCTATCTCACTTATAATCGTACGACATAAGTCATGAATTTATGATATCGGAATTGCGATATTTGCCAAAGTTAGACTAACCTAACATAAAATCAACTTGAGTTGACGCGGAATTTCATATCACGATGGATTGTTACGATCAACACCGTTTCAAACAAGTCAGTTTTCTTTCTCTTTTAATTATATTATTAATTTTTATATATATATAAAATAAAGAATTGAAGACCCAACGACGAGAAAGACTTAACGTAGTTTGTTAGCTACAGTCACTTTGCGTGCTTTACACGAGATTGAGGAAGAAAATTGTTGGGAATTAAATTAATTTAAACAAAAAGCAAGTCTACTCATCGATAAAGAGGTTTAAAGAAAGAAAAAAGACAAGTCAATAAGTCAATAAGTCTACTCATCTCAACATTTCCCTCAATCCAACTTCATCAAAAAAAATATTTTTCATGGGTAGCAATGAAGTTCACAAACAAAGACAACCCTTGTCATCCATCACTTGACAAAAATGTTTTCTTCCATAAATTAACATGCAACTACATATTTTATGAGTGTTATGCTCTTAATTGTAAGCTATCAAACTTAAATTTTATATCAAAAGTATAAGATTTTTATACGGTTTATATGGATCTATATGTTTGTGTTTGTAAAAAATTTGCGTCATTTGATATCAAAGCCATACATTATATATTTCACTTATAACCGTGTGACAGGACGTGATATCGGAGCTGCAATATTCGTCCAAAATTAACCTAATATGAAAAACCGAGTGAACTTACGCGGTTTCAAATAAGTCAACTTTTTCTTCTTTCCATTATGAATACTGTGTCTGTTGATGCAATTTCGGACAAAAGAATTCAATGTGTGAAATATTTCTAAGATGTTATTCACATTTGGGTCGTAAAGCGATTGATTAAAAAGGAAAAAGGTGGTGATGATTCCGGTTGTTAATTATGGACATGATAATCCTTATTTTCATGTGGTATTTACATAATATATAATACTATAATTACATTTAAGTTATTTTATATTTATAAAAATTTATATATAATAATAAATCATATTATATTAATTTTAAAATATTTATATTATTTTTTATATCATATAATATTTTATTTATTTTTTATTATATTTACGTGATACGATCGTATTATATTTAATATTATTAAATTTAATGAATTACTGTTAGTAGTCAAAGGTAATTGGACCCAACAATGACAAGGTTTTTCTTTCTCATTAGCTGCGATACAATTACTTTTCGTGCTTCTTACGAGATTGAAGAAGAAAATTGTGGGGGAATTAAATTAATTAAAAGAAAAAGCAAGTCTAGTCTGGAACTCTGTATGTCGGCAAAAGGTTTGTCAGTGCGAAAAAAAATAATGATATATTTCTAATTAAATCAGGTAATTAAAATATGCTTTTATATTATTTTTAATGTTAATTTTTAAATTTTAATATATTAATAATTTATATTATATAAAATTTAAAATATTTTATAGATTTAGTTCCAATAGCTAGCATTTCTGTCTAACGTTAGTAAGCGTTTGTCGAAAAAAAAACAGGACTTTGGTCTTTGTAAAAAGAGGGCTTTGCCTGAGCTATCAGCATATATTCAAAATAACCAATTAAACAAAATCTCCTTTTCTAATTGAAGGCACTTTCATTTCCTCTTCCTGTGATGATGATTATGATTTCAGGTCGCAGGTCTGATCAACTTGTCTTAATTTTATTTTTTGCAATATTTAATCTTCTTCTTCCAGAGAAATCCAATGGAGCTAACGTCACAATATTGTGCAAAGAGAATGAGAGGCAAGCGCTCCTCGACTTTAAGCAAAGCCTTCTAGCTGGAAAACCGTTGGAAATGGGCGACCTTTCTTCATGGGAAAATGATGAGTGTTGTCACTGGGAGGGTGTCGTCTGCAACAACCTTACAGGATACGTGGAAATGCTTGTATTTGGTGGCTATGTAGGGGTTGTAGCAGGTACGATTAGCCCTTCATTGCTTAAACTACGCCATTTGAGTCATTTGAATCTCAGATCCAATGATTTTAATGGAAGTCTCATCCCCGAGTTCATTGGCTCTTTAAAAAATTTGACATACCTCGATCTCTCTGGTGCAAATTTTAGAGGACCAATTCCTTCTCAACTCGGAAATCTTTCCATGTTGGAGACTCTTCGATTGGGTTCCAACCCACCCTATTTATCGGCTGAAGATGACTGGAATTTTTACCATAATTCTAGAAATTTGTTTAGTGTTGGAAAAATTGAGTGGCTTTCCCATCTATCTTCATTGAAAAATGTTGATCTCAGTTTCATTAACTTAAGCAAGGCTAGAGATTGGTCGCAAGTAATTAACCAGCTTCCTTTGCTTACGGATCTAAATCTGAGGGATTGTGATCTTCCGAGCGTCACTTCTTCATCCGTTTCCCTTGTCAACTCTTCTACATCTCTCAAATCTCTCAATCTCTCTGGTAACAATCTCACTTCTTCTGCCATATACCCATGGTTTTTTAATGTTAGTAGCAACCTTGTTGACCTTGATCTCTCAAGCAACCAGTTGAAAGGTCCAATTTCGGAATCTTTTGGGAGCTTGATTGCTATGGAAGAACTTTATCTGAGCGATAATCAGCTTGAAGGTGAGATATTTAAATCTTTTGGGAATATGTGTAGGTTGCGTATTTTGCACTTAGAATTCAACCATCTCAGTTCCTTTGGATTGGTTCAAAATACATCCCTCTGCACAAGCTACTCGTTGAACTACTTGAATTTAGCTTGGAATCAGATCAAGGGCAATTTTGTGAATGAAATCACAAAATTATCATCCATATCAACGCTAGACCTTGGGTACAATCTTTTAAATGGAGCCATAAGCGAAAGCATTGGACAGCTTTCAAACCTGTCAGCCTTAAAGCTTGCAGGGAATTCTTTTGATAATGTTGTGATTTCCGAAGCTTATTTCTCGAATCTCACCAATTTAATTACGTTGGACTTATCCTGTACTTCTTTGACTTTGAAATTCAACGTTGGCTGGACTCCTCCTTTTCAACTGCGGCAAATAATTCTTTGCTCTTGCAAGTTAGGGCCACGTTTCCCCGATTGGCTTCGGACTCAAACTGCGGTCTCAGCCCTTGATGTATCTGCTTCAGAAATTTTGGATTCTCTTCCCTATTGGTTTTGGGACTCATTTGGTGGGTTGGCATACCTAAACCTATCTTTCAATCGGATTAGTGGTACTTTGCCAAATAACTCTATTGAAATAGGTCGCTTAGATTTGAGTTCTAATTATTTCTCAGGTCCATTGCCAAAGGTTTTATCTTCTTTTCAGTCAAACCTCTCCAAAAACAAGTTTACCGGTTCCATCTCTTCAATTTGCAATTTTATCAATAAAGGTTTTTTGCAGTTGCTTGATCTCTCAAGTAATCTATTTTTTGGAGTGGTTCCTGATTGTTTAGCAGAATTCCTAAATTTAATAACTTTGAATTTGGCTAACAACAATTTGTCCGGCCCAGTTCCAAGCTCCTTAGGATCTTTGGCTTCTCTTGAAATGCTTAGTTTACGTGGTAATAAATTCTCAGGAGGATTACCTTCATCTTTGCAGAATTGTATGGAGTTAAAATTTCTGGACTTGAGTGATAATAAGTTATCAGGAAAATTACCTATGTGGATCGGGCAAAATTTATCATCTTTGGTTTTTCTTAGCCTTAAAAGGAATCAGTTTAGCGGAAAAACACCCCATCAACTTTGCGGATTGAAACATATGCAAATCTTGGACCTCTCTGTAAATAAATTCTCTGGTACCATACCATCATGTCTCAACAATTTCACTTCCATGGCCCAAAAAGCGAGTTTAGATCGAAGGATTGAACAGCACCTTGTACCAAATAACCTTATTTTGGAATGTTCCGTTGATCTCAACTCTGTTGATGAGGCATTGCTTACATGGAAAGGAACAAAGCAGATGTATGCAAAAATTCTTGGACTGTTGCTGGTCATTGATCTCTCTTGTAACAAATTATCTGGAGACATTCCTGAAGAACTAACTAGTCTTCAACAACTAGTTGCATTGAATTTATCAAGAAACTTTTTGAATGGCAAAATTCCTCGAAAGATTGGTCAGTTAAGACAATTACAGTCGCTTGATCTGTCACGAAACAAACTTTCTGGCAGCATCCCAACAAGCTTGTCAGAGTTAACATTTCTGGGGAGTTTGGACTTGTCCTATAATAATTTGTCGGGGAAAATTCCAACAAGCACTCAACTACAGTCGTTTGATCCTTCATCATTTTCCCATAATAAAGGACTTTGTGGTCCTCCAGTTTCACCAAATTGCTCAGTGATTCCACCACCAGGAAGAGATGAAGAAGATTCTGATGATTTTAGAAAGTGGTTTTATACAGGCATGGGACTCGGATTTGCTGTCGGTTTTTGGGGATTTTGTAGTGCTGTGTTCTTCAAACGTTCTTGGAGGCATTCCTATTTTCGTTTCTTGGACAACGCAAAGGATTGGCTCTATGTTTCATTCGTTCTACTGAAAGCAAGGTTGGGGAAAAGAATTAAAACTCTTCTTTCAACAAGTTGGCGAAGGTAAATTGCTTCACCAAATTTACTTCCTCTTTTTTTTTTTTTTTTTTCATTTATACTCATTTAGCATGCCTTGATAGATCAACTTAAAGATTATATGCATAAAAAAAATAACAGAGTTCTATATATGTGTTTTATTTTCAGGAACGGTAACTGAAGGTGATTTCTCCTCCATGTGAGAAAAATCATAATAAATAAATTTCTAAACAAACTTAGAAGTGTGTCCGTTAGTTTGATGATATGTTATGTACTAAAAATGAGTTGAGATGGTTTTCTGTTTGCTGATTTCTTGTATTGTGTGGAATAATAAAAAATAATTCTATCTTATATTTGATTTGTATTGTATTGTCAAAAGTTATTTTTTTGACAAAATATTTTATTGATAAAAAAAAAGTATTTGTTTTAGAAAAAAATTTGTAAAAATTATAATAATATTTTTGAAGAAATATTTGATCGGAAATAAAACCAATACCATCGGAAAAAAATTATATATATATTATTGAAAAATAAATTTTTATGAATACTATAAAATTAAATATTGACTGATTTTGAATATATTATAACTAATCTTGAGCACTTTATTACATTGAAATACCCTTAATAACATTTAATAACTGTATAAAAGTTTTGGAA
>JAQSVH010000010.1:27517326-27527363 GCA_029448705.1 Adansonia digitata | reverse complement strand
AGTAAAATATAATAATTATAAAATTTTTTAAGATTTTTAAAAATGTTTATGGCAGTCTGTGGTCTTCTTTTATAAAAGAAAAAAGTATTTATAAGTTATAAATTAAATATATATATATATTTCATAGTCATAAATTTAACTACTATCATTCATACCCGAATTACTATGACAAATATCGACGATAAAAATTATTAAAATAATAAATAAAAAATATATATAATATCGAATTATAATCATTATTTAAATTTTTGATTGCTAATCATCTACAAAAGATGGGGATACCCTAACAGCCAACAATTAGGCAACATGTTGGGGTCAATGGTTGCTACTAAACCTACTAACGAGTCAAGCTACTCCTCCAACTAGATAAACTGAACCAATTCTAGCTGAACCTTGAACATATCCTAATAGACGCCTAACTCGAATATCATGAGCAATGCTACGATTGAAAAGGCAATTTGATTAGCTACTTTTGGTTGAATTCAATATCTAATATGCTTACCCAATATGTGATTTATATTTACATCATATGTAATTAACCACAGTTTAACCCTTGGACTTAACTACGCTAAATGGTCCATCTTCATGGCAAAGGGAAAAGATAGAGAAATATACCAATTAATTATCACATCAATTCCAATTAAAAAGTAATTTATTGGATGCAAAAAGACTCAGTTTATAGATGAAAAAAATTATAAATGATAAGAATTTAGACTTAAAACATGTTAAATATTATCTTTTAACAACAATAGTATAAATCAATTAAATTAAGAGTTCAATAAAAGAAATTTAACATTACTTTATTTGATTATAGAAATTTTTTGCAATTACGAAATCATAAAATTTTTTCAGTTGATTAATAGATACAATATAGGAATATAACACAATTTAACGGAACCTAAACATGTTAAAATTTATATAATAAAAATTATAAATATGTCAAAACTTTTATAAATATATAATATTTTAAATATAATTATAATGTAAAAATTATATGAATATAACAAAAATTAATTATGTCCTTTAACTTCTTTCATTGTTCGGATAAGGCAACAATTTGAGTGAAAGGAAAAAAAATTACTGCCTACAGACCCACCCCGGTTTTTGGAGCAGTTTAGTGGTTTTAGGTGGCTACCCATCCATGGCAGATGGGGATGCCCTGTTAGGCTGAACAACATGCTGGGGTCAAGGGTCACAGTTAATGTTTTTAAGCCTTTCACGCCCCACTTGATCCCAAGCAATGCTCCTATGACTTGGGGGTCGACTGCGTCTTCAATCATTGCTTTTTATATAAGCTTAAAGAATATAGTTCTCTAACTAATGTGGGATTTATATTTTCATTTTTTTATAACATTATAAACTTAAAAGAAAGTAGTTGTTTAATCCGTGTGAAATTTATATTTTCATATTTTTGACAAAATTGTTTCTTTTCTGTGGTTCTTTAATATTCTCATACTTTCTAAAGTAATTATGTATTTACAAACTTTGTTTGTTTTTTTGATTTTATTCCCTTTTTATCCTTTTGTTTTAATATGATTTGTTTGATCTAAAAGTTTAGTTTTATCATAAACGCAATTCAAACTAAAAACATTTAAATTAAAATTTTATTGTTGTTTGTGTTGGACATTTTTCTCGTAAACTAGTTCTTGCGGCATTGCACCTGTATTCTGCCAACCAAAGCTCAAAAGAATAAAGTTAGCATTCCTTGAGCAAATGAGCACAATGGCAGGTTTCAATGTTTATGTTGCTTTCGGTGATTTGGCAATTTACGATAAGTGGAATGATTGTGGCTTGTGATTTTGATCTGATCAAGGCTAACAATTGTGAAACTAAGATGACATTGCATTCTGTCAAAGAGGGTTTTTCTTAATTTAGAATCTAACTCAATTGGTTATGCATCTAATTTTTAAAAATTAATATTAAATAATTTTAAAATTTAAATTTTAATACCTAAAACTTTTTTCTTGTCCTTAAATTATAACCTCTTTTGCATCGTTATATTCAAGATTGGAACCGCTGTCATAATGTTTTGGCGAAGACTACTCTTCAAAATCCTCTATTTAAAATAATGATAATTAGCTATCAAAGTCTATATGCTTATTGTCACGCCGAGCGCTCTAAAGAAGTAGGCGAGGTGTATTAATCTCACATTGGATAAGAAAAGGAAGGTTTTTGGACATATAAGCGGGTGCGCTGCACATTCTATCAGACATGTCTTTTGGGAAGAGGATAATGGTCCCGTGACAAGTGGTATCAGAGCTAACATTTGACCATCTGATTTCACACCGAGCGCCCTAACGGGTGGGGTAGGCAGGGTGTACCAATCGTGACTCCACGCCATGCTTGATAGATTCCATAATTGGCTCCGAAACGAGGAGTTTGAGGACGATATCGAGTTAGGAGACATGGCTAATCATCATCATCTTCATCATGGATCTCCAACCGATGTTTCTGACTGGTCTCACGAAGCTACAATGCAAAACAATCTATGGATGATGGAAATATTCAATGGATTGATGGCTTTTTTAGCAGACAGACAAGGGATAAGCCCGGAGGACTTGGAGACAGTTCTTCCCCTTGTAAATTACAAAAGCGTAGGAAAAACATTAGATGAATGTGCCATTTGCTTGGAGGAGTTTGAAGATGATGAATTATGTCGAGTTTTTCCCGTTTGCAAACATGTTTTTCATTTCGATTGCATAGATCATTGGTTAAGAAATCATATGACTTGCCCGATTTGTCGGATTTGTATAATGTATGACAATCAGACAATGTAAATAAATGCATAGTTTTAAACTTCTTTTTTGATAAAAAAAGCTCTTAGTTTTGGGATCAGGCAAGCAGTTACAGATCTATAGATTCAAATCTTAATATATTTTCTATATAGATTCAAATCTTAACATATTTTCTTTCTTCTTTTATACCGAGGAGATCGTCGTCTTCAAATAGAGAAGGTGTTGCGAATGCTTGAATTCAACCTATTTTCTTTCTTTTCTAATACAAAGATGTCGTAGTTTATGATCAAAGAAAGGGTTGCAAATATTTGGATTCTAATTTTAATATGTTTTCTTTATTTTTCAAACAAAAAAGGCTGTAATCTGAAAATAATAAAAGTTATGCAAATACTTAAATTCAAATCCTAAATCTATCATATCAATATCTTAAAGATATTTGTGTGAACTAACTAGATTAAGCTCTGAGTTTGACTTTTCTCATTTGTTTTATAGTTTCTCTTTTCTTTTTTTTTTTCTCTTTTAATAATTTCATCAGCCATTGTCAAAGGCAGAGAAGAGTATGAGCGGATTTCAAACCTTTGCATTATTCTATTTTTTGACCTTTCACTAACATTCAAAGCTCTGCCCTATATAGCAATTAGATTTCAACATAAAGCAAAAATTTAGGCCACTTCTTCATCCACGGATTTATCACAATTGACAATTGCAGGCAAAGTGGAATGATACTTCAAAGTCCTGATACTAGTCCCAGGCCAGATGTAAGTTTTGACCTATTTTTTCAATCTGCATTAGTCTACTTGAGTAGGGATGTAGCGGTCATTATTTTACAATTTTCGGTTCTCTCTATAATCATCATTGATCGTAAATACGATGTGAATTATTAGTATTTTACAAGGATTAAGTTCATGATTATAAATTATATGTATATAAATTTAATTTATAATTTGTAACTTTTTTTTTTCAAAATAAATAATCATAGTATCATAAATTATTGTAAAAATTATTAAAAATTATATGATTGTAATTACTATATTTTATAATAAATTATGTAAAATTAAAAAAAAACATGACCGAGATGATCACAATGGTCACAATAACATCAGTTATATGTGCAATTATAAGAAACATAATTGAAAATATATTTGTAACCGTAATTTAGATCTTTAGTAACGTAAAAAATCCTATTGCAAGATTATCCATAGTTTCTGTAAACTTTTGCGAATGATAAACCCAGAAATAATGGAAAAAGTTCAATGAAGAGTAATTCATGACCTAAGATAGGAGAACGGCAATAATTTTTTTTTTTCCTGGAAAGAAAGGAAAATTTACCATCTGAAGTTGAATTTAAGCCTTTATGTTAACTACCAAAAGAATTGAATAGAAGTAAAAGTCAAATTTATTCCTCATTTTTTCATCTAAACAATTTGGATTGGCTTTCTGCATAATAGCAAGTTAATTTATTTTTCCTCTGTTTAATGTCATCAAACTTGTTTTTTTTTTTTTTTTCTATAGTAAGAGACAAAGGTGTTAACAAGCCTGATCAGATCTAATATAGTATTAATGTTATATATATATATATATATATTTGTCTAAGTTCGATCATGTCTGAAATATATGTTTCAAATTCTGTCAAAGTCTAGCATATTTATAAATAATAGTCTAAACCCATTTAACACATCTTATTTTATTGCTTCCAAAAATAATAAAAAAATCCATGTTTTAATTTAAAACTTAATAAAACTAAAATTTAGATAAACTAATGTATCTTTTAATGTTTATATTATAATATTATTATATATATGTATATATTCTTTAGATGATATAAATTATATAATATGTATATATAAATACAAAGAGAATATATTACACAATTTAAAAACAGATATGGCCGTGCTCGAGTCTTGAATATTGAAATCAAGGATTGGCTCATTTTTTGAATGGCTCTTTTTTTTTTTTTTTTGCCCACATTCATTTCTCGAGTCTAATAATTTTGTCTAAACCCTTTTAAATATCAAGCGATCCTTTGGATTTGGGTAGGTCTAGCTAGCACACACGACCCTTAAAATTTTATATTGGAATTTCATATTGATTAGTATTTTCAAGAAATTATCCTATCAACCATCGATAAAACTTTTAGATTTTACTATCAAATTAAAAGGATGATACATACATTTTAAAAAAAAATCTTAAAATATAATTTAAAGAATAAAAGAGGATGTAATAATTTGTTAATTCCGCTTACAGAATTAAAAACGTCCCTTACTGAAAAAATATTAAAATCGGAAGCCTTATTTTCAAAACTTAAAAATAGATACCGTTAGTTAATTGATTGTATTTTTTCATGTGTTATTACTTTGTCAATGTCTTATCGTTCCAATTTTGCAAGAAAATTAGTTAAACCAATAAAAAAAAAAAAGGGGTTTTTCAAGGTGTTATTGATAAAAATGATTCGGCAAAACCTAACTAAACCTCCCAAAATACCTGTTCTAATTTTCTCAATTAAAAAAGACAGCAGCTTTTAGAACCAAATTCCCAAAATTAAAAATCAAAAACCAATTTTTTTCATCATATTAAGAAATTTTGCTTTTATTAACGTAATTAACAGCAAGATTTGTTATAAAAAAATTAAATAAATATAGAGGATCATCAAGTCCTTTAGTTCATGCAAAAATCAAGATATTTGATATGAACATGATTAATCTAAGCTTTGCCATTCATTCTTTAGATTACCCTTTGATTCTTTCATTTCTTACGGCCCTTGGCATTGCCATTCTCTTGTTATCTTGCCTCATTGGAGCCTGCATCATTGCTACGTCATTCATCACCTTGATCATCTACCTTATTTGTGAATGCCTCAGCTGGTCTGTGCTTGAAAATTTTATCTGCGATATGTTAAGAAGGTCGATTCATCGGATTCGGATAGTGATGTACGAAGCGATAATCCCTAACTATTTGCAACCTTTGGATACCGTCGAAGAGTCGCAGGAGATCGTGGACGATGACAGATTAGTATTAAGGCAGCAAATCTTGGAGAAACTATTACCCCCAATGATTTATGGGAAGGATGATGAACATGATCTGTTAAAATTCATTGACTGCCCCATTTGCTTGGACGATTATGTTGTTGGTGAATCTTGTAGAGTTTTCCCAGTTTGTAAACACATGTTTCATTCGAGTTGCATTGATCATTGGCTCAAGAATCATATAACTTGCCCGGTTTGTAGAAAAAGTATTTAGTATTTATGTTACATGGACTCATGGTAAGTGTTATGTAGAGTATGTGTCTGATACGAGTATATTTTATTTTTTTCAATTTTTCATATATTTTAAGAATCATCCTTATACTCATATTCAAATATGCCGAACACCATTAAAGAATGCTGGTGTCATAGTTTAAGATGCACATTTTACATGTATCGGTTATTAATTGTAAGAAGTATAAATTAAAACCATGAATCAGTCTAATTTCAAGTTTGTGGATCTGATCATTTATGTGAAAATTTTATTTGACAGCACATTTAACACAATTAAATTAATTCATTTTGTGTTACATGTTTTCACCTATCCAATTTAAGCTAAAAAAAAATTATGCCCATGTTGTCATGTTACTCAGATTAAGGTAAGTATCAAATATGGGTATGTAATTCGATATAAATATTGTAAACTTTTTCATGTATTTGAAAAATTACACTCTCATACCCATACTAAGTATGTGTCATACACAAATATTGAATGTAAATACTTAAAAAAAATGAAAAATCTTAATAGCATTGTCTGTCGATACTTTGCATTGAACTGTTGGTAAAAAATTGGAAAAAATGAACATATTAGTTCTAGATATGCAAATGCAAGTAACAGAGAGTTAATGACCGCTTTATTGGCTCCTAATTCATGTTCTTACACTTTAATAAGTTTCTAGCTTTTGTCATGTATGGAGGCTTTGAGTTGTATACAGACAATGGATTAGTATATTATATTTTATACATTACTCTATAAACTTACCAAAACAAGAGTCAAATTAGTTAATAAAATTCAATCCTAGAAACAGATACTATTAAATTTAACTTTTTAAATATCTTATTCTAAAATTAATACAATTTTGCTAAAGAACGTTCGAAAGCACTTTTTATTATTTTATATAGTAATATCTTCATCCAATGCATTAAAAATAATAAATAAAGTTATCAACTATTACATTTAATGCAATGTAAATATTATATTAACTAATTATGGAATGTTTTAAGAACACTTGTTAGCAAAATTTGAGATTTATATTTATGCTTAGTCTGACAAACTGACAATACCAATCTACAACAAAGCTAAAGGTAAATATCAAATATATTACTGCATTTTATATTGTTTTGACTTTTTTTTGACTTGAAATACTCGTGCTCAATGCATATTTGAATATGAGTATAGAGAAATAATCCAACAAAAATCCTTCAAATATATAAAAATCTTGAAAAAAAAATAACATATCAATGTCTAACACTCAAACTTTGAGTTCAAATAACATAGATTGCCTTGATAATCATATTTTATTTAATATGTTAGGATTTACAGGTGCTTAGGCTCTTGTATTTCTAGCTTTTGTCATCTTTTCATAATAAGTGATGTACAATGGCCATCACTCATCAAATACAAGCATTTTCGAGGAAAACAAACAATCAAAAGCTACCAAAATAGCGAACAATGCCTAAAAAAAAAAATTCAGATCATGCACATTTGAGCAGTCATTCAAAGTATCGAAATTTTATTTAGTTTCTTATAAGCCATCTGCTTTGACCTGCATCCATCTAATTAGTCCTGATGTTATTGGAACTAAGCACTGGTATCTATTAGCTCTATCACCTATAAAAAGGATGTTTTCGTGAACACGTTAAGCATAAAAAGCAATTCAAACACTTGCATACCAGCAAAGAAAGATGGCTATTAAGTCTACAATCTCAGTTACATTCATCAGCTCAGTGATTCTGGTGCTAGTTGCCTCTATAGATGCTGGCGACATTGCGATCTACTGGGGTCAGAATGGAAATGAGGGCACGTTGGCGGAGACGTGTGCAACGGGCAACTATGACTTTGTCAACTTAGCATTCCTTCCAACATTTGGCAATGGTCAGACTCCCATGATCAACCTTGCTGGTCATTGTGATCCTTATAGCAATGGATGTACTAGTTTAAGCTCTGACATCAAATCATGTCAAGCAAAAGGAATTAAAGTGATGCTTTCACTTGGAGGAAGAGCAGGGAGCTATTACCTTGTCTCATCCGAGGACGCCAGACAGGTTGCGACATATTTGTGGAACAATTTCTTGGGGGGACGATCCTCATCTCGCCCTTTAGGTGACGCTGTCTTGGACGGAATTGATTTCGATATCGAAGGAGGAACGAATCAACATTGGGATGATCTCGCAAGGTATCTCTCCGGGTATAGCAAACGCGGCAAGAAAGTATATTTGACAGCGGCTCCACAGTGTCCATTCCCTGATGCTTGGGTTGGAGGGGCCCTTAAAACTGGCCTTTTTGACTATGTTTGGGTACAATTCTATAACAACCCTCCATGCCAATACACAGCTGGTGATCTTGCCAACCTCGAAAATGCATGGAAGCAATGGACTACTGATATTCCTGGTACCAAAATTTTCTTAGGACTTCCTGCATCACCTGAGGCAGCCGGTAGTGGTTTTATTCCCGTAGCAGATCTTACTTCTCAAGTACTTCCGGCAATCAAAGGTTCCGCCAAGTATGGCGGCGTGATGCTGTGGTCCAAGTACTATGATGATCAAACTGGGTACAGTTCTGCCATCAAGAATGATGTCTAAAAGAGTTTCTATATGTCATATTTGCATTAATATCTATGTTTAACTTGTTTTAATGTAATGGAAGTATGTATTCCACGTGTTTAAACCTTCTCTCTTATGATCTCACTTTTGAACTTATTTATCATATAATTAGATTTTGCACAACAACGAGAACATGACCTAACTAAATATTTAGACGTGGATAAACAGGTACGATTTTTTAAATTTATGAAAAAACTTTAAAAAAATTAAGTATATCTCATATTGAATACGTACTCTTATTCAATACTCACTTTGTATTCAAATAACATACAAATTTACAATATTAGATAGAACCATAGCTTGCCACCTAGTCATAATCCTGGTTAAATCTTTACTAGTTTGTGATTAACTAACATAAAATTTCCAAGAAAACCAAATATAAGTTGAACCCCATAATTTCCCTCAGAGACAAATTTATATCCATGTACCTTCACATGTCTCCTGCAGATGTTCTTTTTATAGAATATAGAACCTTTCATCCAAAAGAAGGCAAAAAAAAAAAAAGGTGGCAGAAACCTTGGCAGCTCATATTAAAAAAAAAAAAGAACAAAAAAAACAGTGTTAGTCTTCTAGATACTGTGAATTTGAAAAGTAGGAGTCATTTACGGCTGCAAATAAGATTTTGCTTAGAATACTTCATCCTGGAATGTGTTTGAGGGAGAAGGTTTATCTAACAAAAATATCTAACTTTTTATTTTTCTTGAAGTATTCGTTGTTAACACATTTTGGATGATGGATATAGAGATATAAATCTCTAAGGATCCTTCAAATACATAAAAAAAAAAAAACTAAAAAAAAATTTAAATATATCCATGTCACATATATACCCATACCTGACATTTATACCTCGAATCCGAGTAACATAGATTTATATTACATTAGGCTCATAAAGCTTGCAAGACAACAGAGCAATTTACAGAATTATTTCAGAACAGAACTGGAAACATCTCCATAGTAAGCAGAAGCAAGCAAGCACTAGGTGCTTGGCAATTGCTCTTCTGAATCCACCGGAAGCTCCTCATAAATCACTGATTCATGGAATCTCATTGGGAGGAAACAACGACCGCCGAGGTGCTGTTGAAAGTGTATGATTGCAGCAAAGGACAGGCCCAACAATAGAATAACGAAGTCCCAAGCAGTTGAGTAATAATCTGCAGCATGATTTGCATAAATGTACGAGTCATCGATGTCAAGATAGTTGTTGGCCCTGTAGAGATCATATCCATGGGGTACCAGGCGAACAAGGGTGATTCCGATGTAAAAGAAATGAGATAGAGCTTGTTGTTTTGAGTTCTGGAACATGTTGAAGATGATTTGAGGGAAAAGAAAGGCATCGAGGATCAAACCGGCGTAAGCTCTTGAACCTCCTAAAATTATTTGATCTATGTAGTTCGAATAATACATTTTGACGCCATCTTGATTCTGCCTCGTCTTCGCAAAGAAGGCGATCATGGCGCCG
>JAQSVH010000010.1:27480885-27492386 GCA_029448705.1 Adansonia digitata | reverse complement strand
ATAGCAACATGGTTAAGTCATTAAATATCTTTGAAAACTGATGCATTATTTTGTGGACATTATAAAGATTCTCGAAGGTATAAAGCTGACAAAAACAATGAACGTAACCATGCTTGTTATCACTTTATTCGAATTTAAATTAAATATTAAATATAAATATATTTATTTTTTAAAAGTTTTTTAAATAAAAAATAATATATATTTATATATATTTAAATATAGATTAAATATTAATATTTTTTAAAAAAAATAAAAAAATTAAATAATATAAAATATGATTTAAAAGCGAAGTTTAGGGTCAACCCTCGTGCTGTACCTCAAAAAACTTTAATTTTTCCATAATTTTTGTGGAAATGTATCCGTTGTTTGATTCAATAGTCATATTGGTTTTACTCATCTAAGTCAATGTCAACCACGAATGGAGTCATATTTTTCCTGCTTTTGGGTCCAACAACTTGAAGTGAAGAACAAGGCAAAGCAGATAATGAAAGGTAAGGGATGGGTCCAAACAAAAATTTAGCCCAACCTAGCGTTCGAAGACTTTTCCTTGGCAGGCCCTACAGCTGACTTGACTTAAAACTTATATGATGAAAATTTTTACTAAACATATTCAAAGATTGAATAAGTAAATTATATAATATAAGAAATTTAATTTAAAATAAATTAAATATTATTTTTTTATAAGTTAATTTAATTAATTTTAGATTTATTAAAAAATTAAGCATTCTGTTTAACTTGAAAGGCTTCTCAAATGGGTCTAAGTTTTGTATTTTATGATTCGGGCATTTTAATATTATTTGAACATTGATTCAGGCCAAAGAATCAAGTCAAATTAAATTAAATTCGAACTTAGATAAGAAATTTAATTTTTTTTAGATCGAGACTTAATTCAAAACTCTATTAAAAATATCAAAATAAATTTTAAAATAATAATTCAAATTCGAATAAAAAATACAAATAAAATAAAAATTCGACGTGATCATCAACACCTATAGTTCCTGCTAACTTCTGAAACTAACCACTATGCTTTTGTGTATAGAAACCACAATTTACGCTTTAATTTCATTCGGGGAAATTATTTTTTTTTTAAATGTGCAATTAATTTTGTAGCTATCTATAATCTATAACTAACTATAAAAGCTATGAATGAGGAGCTTGAATTAAGGATTTTGAATGCACAATATATTGCCCACTAAGCAATGACTTAATGAATGTTTTTAGGTGGTTAATTAGATTAATTAATTTTTTTCACTGAATGTTAAGCGTAAAGTTTATGTTTTTAGTTTTAATATATATCTTTAAATAAAAAGATTTAAGATATTAATGATTTGATTAGTTATTTAGCTCAATTTATCATGCATTATGTACTCTTTCCCTTTTTAGCTTAATTATTCTTTCATAAATGTTAATAGCATAATTTAAGTTTGAATTTACACTTTTTTGAGTTTCTATACTACTGTTATATAAAATTACATTATAATATTTAAATATTTGTTTTGTATATATCCAGAGCGATGTGCGGGAATTCTCTAGTGCGAGTAGAGTGTTTCCCTTAGGTTCCAAACAGTCATCCTTTTACTTATTTGATGGGGAAAAATAATGCCTTTTTTTGTGTCAAGCACTGCCCTTTTTGACTGTTCAATGAATAATTTATGATTGAATATTATCTCATTTGATTGATGTATTATATATTCAGTCTAGTTATCAAAATAACTCAAATAATTGCAAACCCTTTTATTTTTCTTAATGGGTTTCATATTTAAACATAAATTAAAATATATAAAAAAATTAAATTAAATATATTTTATCGAACATATACTTATCTTTAAAACTCATTTTAAGTTGAGATAAATAGTTCTCAATATCAACAAAATTCAAAAAAAAAAATCTGCTCATAAGTATAAATAAATTTATTCAAGAATTGATTAACTCTAAGAGTTTGTATTTGGTCATATGAATAAAATATTTGTAATTCAGATTAATTTGATTTGAATTATTATTTAAATAATAAAAAATATTTTTTAAAATTTAATAATAAATATTAATATAAAAATAATTTTTTTAATATTATTTTAATAATAAAATAAATTTTTAAATTAATTTATATTTAATTTAATTTAAACTTAAATAAAAAAATTTTAAATAATAACCTAACCCATGACCATAATGCAAATAACACCAAAATATTGCTACAATGCATAAAAGAAAAGAAAAGGCGCAGATTTATGTAATCTATATTCATCAGGATCCACATAAATGTCTGAAATATTACACGGTAAACTTCGAAGCAATTGCCAAAACAGTATCCTAAGCATGTGGAAGCAATTGAGCGACGTTTATAATGTAGACTAAACCACTCAAACGTAGGCCTCAATCGAGGGATAAACATATTCATGATTAAGTGAGATTACAGTTAAAATTTTTTCATTTAGATTTATATAAAATTAAATTTGAATTAATTTGAACGTATATTTTAATTTTTAAAATAATATTAAAAAATAATTTTATATTAATATTTATAATTAAATTTAAATAAAAATATATTTTTTTCGAAGTAGCGATGAAAATTATATGATAAGGATGGAAAATTCTTTGATCTTGAATCAATGTATTCAAGAATAAGATGCTCTTCTGGCTCGATACCACCAAATAATTTCTGATTATTGATCCTCAAAATATTTTTTTTCCATTTTAATATTTTTCAATTGGAGCTTCCTTCACTACTTTTATCGAGCATAATGACATGAGTGGAGCTTTATCCAATAATTTTTTTTATTATTTAAATAGTAATTTAGATCAGATTAAATTAATTTAAATTATTAAAACTTCTGTTGAAACTTAATATAGACCAAATTTTAAAAGAAATAATTTCCTCGAAAACAATTATTTTTAATGAAATAAACCATCGGACTCTATCCCGTTCCGTTGAAAAAATTATTTCCTATGAAACCTCCATCACAAATAATCCTTTGATTATTTCCAATAGAATATCAATGACTTAAGTATTTTTGATAAAAATTGAATAATTTTGATGACAATTTCATTGAAAAAAAAAAACCCTATCTTTTTTAGTGAATACATTGAACCATTTCAATGCCTAATTGAAAAAAATAAATTTATTTGATCATTTTACCTTTTAACGGATTTTTCGAAATATAATATAATTATTTAGTTGGATTATTGTTTTTTATATATATAATTTTTAAAAGCATGAATGTGTTTGCATGTAACCAAAAACATAAATTAATTGCAAACCAATATTTGATTCATCAAATTAATTACCAAAATGGATTTAATTTATGCAATCCTTCAAAGAAAGAAAAATTGACATGGACATGAACGGGAGGAAAGATAAAAGGAAAGATGGTAGGAGAACCATGATTTCTCTTTGCTATAATTTGTGGATAATAAAAGCTTGAAAACATATATGTAAGGCTATACTTTGTTAGACAAAAGAGAAATGTGAGAGTAACATAGGCTAGATGGAGAAGCAATTTTTATATGAAAAAGAAAAAACCCACCACCACCAAGAAGCCTTTTTCTTTTGCAAATGTTAACGTTTCACGTTCAAAAGAAATAATATAAAGAACAAATAGGACTTCCCAATCTAGCTATTTCTTTCAACATTGATTTTATTCCCATTTTTCTCACCAATTTCAATGATTTTGACATCTTTTTAAACTTATAAGGCATCTTCTTCGAGATAAAAAAATAGGTTGCAGGATATGAAATTTTAATATCAAATCTATCAAAAATTACCTCTTAAAAGTGATTATGTGAACCAATCAAATAAAGTTTCGAATTTATAGTGTTTTTCCTTTTGCTTTTATGAACAAGCTCCTTATAAAACTCAACCCGATTCAAGAAGACCATAAGTTATTAAAATTAACCATAAAAATCAATTAAATGACACAAGATACATATTAATGAAAAATTATACTATCAGATATATTTACAAAAAACAATAAATTAATTAATTATTAAATAGACTTGTTTCAACTTTTATAATGCCGTTTATAGAATAATAATCCCAAAAGAAAATCGTTTAAATAATTTTTTTCTTTATTATTATTGTTTTCATCTGTCCAACCTTCTCTTCACCTTTTCCGATCGATGATTTGATTTCACAAGCATTTGAAGAATAAAGAATTTATATATATATATATATATATATATTAAATGAGCCAAAGAGAAATTCTCCATCAATCTTTCCGAGTGAAGATGCTTGCATTTGGATGATCAAATGGAAGTAAAGATTACTTTTAAGAATTCCAAAAAATAAAAGATACCTACAAGGTCATTTCTCATTAAAAAAAATTACCATAAAAACTACAAAAATCTCATATTTAGAAAAATAAAATAAAATAAAATGACATGAAAGGAGAATAATAATAGGATGCCAAAACTATTTATATAACATATTAAGAATATAATCACGTGAATGATGTAACTGCCACTCACATTTTGTCTATAAGCTTGATATTTATGCCATAATATTTACTTGTAAAATATGATCAAGATAAGGTGCTGCCAGTATGCATGCTCAAATTTTAATTTGACATTTTCGATTTTTTTTTTTGGGGGGGGGGGAGTAAAATCTATGGTATACAGATTCAGGCATATATTCAACATGCATAAACTTTATCTTTAAAAAAAAAATTTGTATATTTAAAAAATCATATTTCATAATTATTTTTAAGTGAGTATTAGACATAAATGTTGAATACAAATATTTTAAAGAAAATGAACAATACAATTAAGATTAATCTTGGTCATGATCCAAGCACCCGACCTAACATATCAACTCATACTTACTAAGTTGAGTCTAAGCAAAGATTTCTTCACTTCAGCTCAGCTCAATCTGAATTATTATGTAATAAAATTTTTATTCAAATTTAATTATCAATATTAACTTAAAAATAATTTTTTAATATTATCTTGAACAATTAGAGGAAAAAAAATTAGGATCATTGTCTAAGGATGACATAGAATAAAGTTCATTTGACAACTAATAAAATCCTTAATATTACCATATTGTTTTTCCGATTTCGGTTTACCAAGTGTTTGAAAGCATCAAGAAATTTCCTACCAAAAATCTTGAAAAGAAATTCTCCTAGGAAAATCCTGAAAGAATAGTAATTAGAGCTTGTGGAGCGAGCAACGAATACAATATCAAAAAAAAAAAAAAAAGAGAAATGACATTGACATGAGAGGAGGATAGCAAGCCAAGCCCTCCCCTCCCTCCATTATCAAGATTCCTTCGGACTCTCCCTCCAAAGGTCTGTGCTTGTGCAAATCACGTATCTTGCCGTGTCACGATCATATTTTAAGTATTTCATATTTATATATTTAATATATTAATAATTCATATTATATAATTTTAATATATGTATTTAACTCGTGTCATATCATATCTTAATTACCTTATCGATATTATATTCATGTAGGCCCTGCAGATAACGAAACACGACCCTCTGTTTGCACCATTGCAATACGCTTCTTCCATCTATAAATGCATGATCATGGTGCAAAGCAATCTCATTGCAATCTAGCTAACTTTAGAAACCCAAAAAAAATACCTTTTAGTTCTCACGTTCGGAAACTTTCTCAAAGTTCACCATGTCTGACAAGTGCGGAAACTGCGACTGTGCTGACAGTAGCCAATGCACGTAAGTGATCAAAGATCATCGATGCATGATAAACTTTGAGCAGTTCTAGTTTTGTGTGTAGTTTTGAGATTATGTTCTGGTTTCTAAGTTACTATGTTAATGTTCTGTATGATTTTTAGCTGCAATTACTACATATAAGTCACCGTTAGGCTGAAACAAAAACATTTCAGAAGCATTTATTATATCTTTTCCTCCCATGTTTCCTCAAAGAGATCCCGTGGAAACTTGTGCTAATTGCTATGTTAACCAGACTTGATAGTGAAGATTGGATACAGATATGTGTCCACACACGTATACTTAATTTTTTAAAGTTTGTTCATATATTTTGACATCATAGCCTCAAACTCATGTTTGAATATATCGAACATGAGTACTATAGGAAAAGCGAAGAATCAAGGTAACATACGCTGACTGTTTTGTTTAAGCTTGTTGTAATTAAGTGCATGAGTTTGCAATCGATTGCCATCTAAACTAAAAGTTCTTTTTCTTGGTTTTTTTGTATTCTTACAGGAAGAAAGGAAACACCTTGGTTATTGAGACTGAGAAGAGGTATATTATTCTGATCTTCAAAGACTCTGATATCTGCAAAGAAAACAACCAATATTACACAAATTCTTATAAGTTGTTATTGCTAAAATCCGAACCATCCCTGAGATTTTCAAACAAGCAAATCAAAAACTTGTCTAATGCGTGATTTGATACATGCATGCGTCACTTCTTTCATCTCTTATTTATCATATAAACCAAAGTGCTTACCTAGAAAATAAAAGGAAAAAAAAAGGAACCATGTCTTAAAAAGTCAATAAATCGAGAATTAAGAGGCTTAAATTTGCATTATGCACATGCTAATTACAACCTGTCTTTGTTATTTCTGAGCAGCTTCATCAGCACTGTTGTGGTCGAGCCTCTGGCAGAGAATGATGGCAAATGCAAGTGCGGAGCTAGCTGCAGCTGCACAAACTGCACATGTGGTGGTCATTAAGCAAACATATATAGAATAATGTTCTGGTCCATCACAATATTGGGACCTGAAAAAAATGAAATTTGGGTTTGAATAATTTGTGTCTTTTGTCCTAGTTGGTGTGTGTTTTCGTGTCTGTCTATCATATGTTTGTGTCTCCTTGTATACCATGATGGAATGGCCATCTCTACCTTTGTCTGGTTAATGAATTACCAATTACTATAACTCTTCTCTATCTTGATCCTAAGCAGCATTTGGATGGCTAGTGGGAGGAATTCCCAACCGTGTCATCATGATTTTAATGGCTCCAGTTATAAAACGCAGGGATGATGCAGTGGGAAACCTCTCACTGGCCATCCAAATGCAGTGTTAGTAATCCTTCTTATCATAGCTCTAATGATGAGAGACTGCAAAACAAAAATATAATTCTCTCTTGATAAAGCAGCAAATAGACTAAGTTACTAAGAGATATCGAGAACGAAGCAGCCTTTCAAGTTTCAAAAATGGTAGCTTCATATATCAAAACAGTCAATTCATTAGCGGAGTTCTAATTGCAGCAGCTGCAGAGTGCAATGCAGGAAAATGGTACATCCTGCTGATTGATAAGCTAAAGCTATTTATATTTCCAAGTGACTAGCAATGTGAAGAATTAGAAAACCTTGTAGTTTGACAGGAAATGAAGGAAAAAAAAAAAAGAAAATAGAACGATTGACCTAATAATCGACACCTAAGAAAACCCCACTTCACGATGCTTCCTAACACCATTAACTTCTTCATTGTGCTGACATCCAAGAAGACTAAAAAGCTGAAGACTCCAGTACGGACCAAACCTGCTATTCATGTCCAAGGTAAAGGTGGAAATCAATTATATTCTAAGACTTCGAACTAGAAAAAGTTAACCAAGGGTTAAGAAAATGGCTCAATCCTCAAAATTATGCTCATTATTTTTGCACTGTAATCATTCAAAGATCAATGCTTTCTACAAAAGAATATGGTTCAGACATGAAGATACAAAAGGAAAAGAAGAATCACAAGAATCTCTTCTCCATGTTGGCTTTCCTTATTAATTAAATTGTCACCAAGCTGCAATTCTTATCACTAAGTGTGCACAGTCTTCGTTGGTCAAAACTTTGGCCAATATAAGTTACACAACAACATGAATGCTAAGAGAAAATTGATAACGAGAGTCCACTAATAAAAAAGAAATGGGTGAAAATCATTACTCAAGGAACCAAGGCATGCTCATGGAAGTATTCTGGATGTTCCAATTCATTCCATATAGATAAACAACCTCGTAAAAATGAAAATTACAGGAAAAATGAACAGTTGTGGATGCACCCACCACCAACTGCAAAGAAAAGATATCTTTTCTTTTTCTTCCTAGATTTTTTTTTTTTTTTTTTCAAATCATATCTTCTGTAATCCTCTAATAAATAGTTTGTACCTCAAATTGTTTTAATTCTATAAACTTCGTATATCAATCTCAAACATTGAAGCTCTCTGCACGAAGACATAGACAATGAGCCTCTATCCATTTTGCACAAGCTTCTTTACCATGCTCCACAATGCATTCATCTCTGAGCTTCTCTGTCTCAAGGCAAGCACAGCAAAGTTTCTTCTTTGGCTTTGATTCTGGACCAGATGTTGTCGTTGTTGATCCCTGATTTCGCTGCAAGCCAAGCAAAGTTAAGGCTGATGTATGTTGTGTAGGCAATCCCTCCATTGTCTTAGATACTAAGTAGATGTAAGATACTGCAAGGGAAAAAGAGAAAGCGAAAACATTTCAAAAAAACAGAATGAAAACTAGCAGTCACTAAGCACAATGAAACAATTTCATCAAAAAGACAAAGAAAATCAACATAGGCCATGACAACATGAATCATATTACAACAACAAACTACAGCTAATGTCGATTACTTTTCCTTTCTAACCATTTGAGTAACAATATCAGCATATACATACATTTTATACCATCCAATTAATCAATACTGAAAGCAAATGCATAATGACCACGACATTAGTCAATCTAGTATGATTTCAACTAAATTGGATAAGAAATGGCAAGTTTAGGTAGACACATTCGGAAAACAGGCCAAATCAAGAGAATGTTGATACTTGGTATCATCACTCAAAAGAAAGCTGGAAAAAGTGCTTTAAAGATTTAAAATGCCTATTTAGGTGTTCATTAGGACAGTTCCGTTAAAATAGTCAACGAATAGGCATTAACCGAATCCTTGGGTCACTTAAACAGTAAGATCAAGATCAACTTCCACCTCGATACTCCCTATAGTTTAGTCCTAAAATATAGCCAGATCTTATCAGAATAAAGAGAAAAAAACAGCCATAATTCATCAGAAAAAACAAAAAACCCAGACAGAAAAAGGCATGAATCAATCAAATTAACACTTTGAAACGATAAAAATTGAATCTTTATCTCAACAAGTTTTTTCTTAGTAGAGTCCTTTGTTTCTCCTTCTTTTATTTCCTACGTTAGTTTAAACTTTTGCCTCTAGGGAATCCAGAAATAGATTAAAAAACAGATAGATAAACAAAGAATTAATAAAAAGAAGAGCTTACCGCTGAATTTAAAGCAAACGGGGCCGACGACGGGTAGCGGGCATTTCAGAGGTTTTAACTGAGGCAACAAGGAAGTAGTAAAAGGACTCGGTCATGGTTCAAACCTGGCGAGTTGATGTCGGGTCGGGTCGGGTCAAACCTTTTTATTCTTTTGGCTTTAAATAAGGTTAAATGGATTTTGGGTGAAAATTTGAAATTAAGAAAAGTTTTTTTTGGAAATAAAATATGAATTTAGAATATTAAGATATTAAATTTTCAATTTGGAAAGTTTAAGAATACAATGAGTTACAGCAATTAAACACTTAAACTCCAATATTTCCTCAATTTGTTAAAAAATATGTATAAAAAAAAATTAATACTTTGTTTGGATGATTGATGAAGTCTCGTATACAAATATTCATGAGTTAGTTTGTTACTCGAAAAAATTTTAAAATTTTTGTATAAACCTCTTTGTGATTGAGCGGTAACTCATTTTACTATTTATTTAATTAAAAAAATTATTTTTTATTAATATTTATATATTTTATAATTAAATTTAAATAAAATATATTATTTTAATATAAAAATATAATTTTGAATTACGCTAAACCGACGGAAATATGAAATGCAAGTTGAGCCCAAACCTGATTGGGATGAGCTTACTGGTTCGGGCAGGCAGGCAGGTCTAGTCCCGTACCACTACACCATTATGTCATTTTGCAAATTTTAGGGCTTTATGCAAAATAATATGAACGATGAAATGAAGGGAACTTCCACCAATGACGTAAACAAAACATAAATATCTTGCATCTTGTTATAAGATTACATCGCCTTTAAATATTCAACTTTATGTTTTAATTTTAAATTTATTAAATATTATTTTTTTAAAATAATGATATAAATTAATTAAATTAAATATAAAAATTTTAATTTATATCAGTTTGTTAAGAAGGAAATCAATTGATCAACAACGCAACAAGAAAAACTTGATACAAAATACAGCAATTCCTTCGCATTTCTTATTGTACATTTTTCTCTTGGTTGGAGGGGGGGGGGGTTGCAAAAACTACATTGAAATTTATTACTTTACATTAAGCCATGGTCCCCCAAAAAGCAGACGTGCCAGATCCTAAGCAAGATTCAAGCAGTAGACAATCCAGGATCCCTTCACTCCACCAATTCTTTCGAGAGATCGAGGATTTAAATATCAACTGTTATTTTATTATATTAATTAATGATATTTAATATTTAATATTTATTATATTTATAAATATGATTATATCTATCAATACGATACATATGATGCGTATGAAAATGCGTATCTCAATTTAAACTCTGCCCTTGACAACTTTCTCAGGCTTCAAGACCCAGAAATTCCCACTAGGCTTAAATAACAACTTTCGCATCAGTTCTTCGAATTCCTACAATCAAAATCCCAAGTTCTCTTTCTTTTTCAACCAAACTAATCATACTTCTCCCTCCATGAATATATCAGCAAGAAAACCCAGGAAAGCGCCAAGGCAATATCCCCAAGAGCTTGTCTAAGCCATTCATGACCGAAATCCTCAAGATTTCCTTCAAAACAAACTCTCCAAATAGCCATTGAAACATGAACAAGAACACAACCTTTAGCAAAGAAGCTTTGAAACTCTGTATCTTTAACAAATCCCACCATGAACAATACAAATCCGATGGCGAATAAAAGCAACCCAGAAAACGATTCAGAGGTTTGGATCAAGAGTTGATCATGGGGTGTTGAACCTCGTAGTTTGCTCGCAATCTCATGGCCGTGGCCAAAAATGGTGACTTCCTTGGTGTAAAACACCATTAAGGCTCCGCAAGTAATGGCAACCATGGATTGGAGCATACAAATAATGAAGAAACCTGGTAAACTCATTGATCAAAAGAAAACTAATGGAAATTTCTATCTTCCTTCTAACCCAAACTGAGCTTCAAACAAATAACATACATTCAAGGCAAGTGATGGAAAAAACACCCATCAAGCATAAAAAAAAACTTACTCGGATAGAGTATTCGATTCAGTGATTGGTGCATAATATCAAGTCCTCTTTCCCAAATAAAAAAAGAAAAGATAGAAGAAAGTTTGGATCTAAAACCCTGACCCCAGACCTCAGACTTTGGAAGAAAGGAAGAGCTTCTAAAGGAAGAAGCAAGGAGTTTTCATAACTTGGGATTAGCAGCAACATGGAAACTCAAGCAAGCGGTATACATGAATATAATTTTTTGACTATTTTATAGGAGATTTTATTTGGATTTACGGAAATATTATATCATTGAGATTGCTTCCTTACATA
>JAQSVH010000010.1:27394897-27406745 GCA_029448705.1 Adansonia digitata | reverse complement strand
ATTAGTGTAAAATATCTATGTATTTACCAAAATTATTGTACAAATACTTATTTAAGCTAAAATTTTCTTTTTAAGTATTCAATTGAAAAATTTTAACTATTACATTACACATATTTAAAGTACAAATACATTACACAATTTGCTATAAATCAAGGAGTAAATATGAGATTAACCCAAGTCAAAAGGAAAAGATTAGCTAAATCCTTTGGATAATCAAGCTGGTTCACTAACTCAAGCAAAAAATAAAAATAAATAAAAATAAAAATTATTCTTAAATTACCTCTCCTTCAAATAGATTTAAAAATTTATATGTTTATTATTTTAATATATTATAATCATATTTAAAATATTAAATATTTATATAAAATTAAGATATAAATAATTTATATTATATAAATTTTTATATATTCTTATATGTATAGTGTACTTTGCTAGTTTTTTGTATTTAAATAGGCATTTGCAATTTTAGGAAAGAAAGCAGAAGGTATAGCCCAAAAGTGAAAGAAAAGTATGACCAAGAAATAAGAGTCTCGATAATTGGAAGAAAAATGGACCTTGATATCTAAATAACCATAGCCCCAAGCCCATAAAAAGTGAATGACAAAAGGCAGAAGGGAATTTTCCTATGCCCCCGCAATCATCAGTGAGAGAATTTTACTAATTAAGAAGAGTTGGGAACTTGGATGAAAGCAAATTAATAACATTTCATTTGAATACAGGTAAGAAATAGAATGTTTGATTGTTAGTTCTTTTCTGTATATAAGCCTAAATTCCCAATAGTAGTGGTGTTGATAAGTATTATCTTTGATTCAGGTTCAGTTCTCGTTTTTTCGTCATCCCAAATAAGATCTTGATCAAATCTTTGCTTTTATCATTCTGGGTGTTTGAAATTATTGCTTTTGAGTGTTTTGTTTGATATGTGATTTTCTGGGTTCTTTGTGTATTATGTTTGGTTGGTGGGAAAATATTTAGGAAAAGAAAAGCTGAGATGGAGATGGGAGGTGGAAGTGGAGGTGGAGGTAGAATCACAGAAAAGAGGGAGATGGAGATGGATGTTGATGAAATGGATTCTTTGTTTGAAGGGATGGTGCTTTTTACACCATCCCACTTGGTTGAAGATCATGAGGAAAAGCAAGTTCTGGAACAACCCGAACCCAAACCCGAACCACTGAATTCAACTCAGCAGCAGCTGCAGCATTGGGTTCAGGCCCCGCTCGATGAGAATCTGTTCTCTGACCTTTTTGTTCAAACCCCCCTTGATCTGCCTGAAGCTGACACTACGCCCAAAGCCGAACATGGACCAGAACCAGGGCCGCCTTCTGCTGCTGCCTATGCTCGGCAGACGTCTTCTAGAAAGAAAAAGAGAGCTACTGGATTCAGGATTGGATATGGTAGAGATTATCAGATTAATAATAATGATGCTGATGGTCATGATACTGGATCCGGGATTGGATATGGTAGAGATGATCAGATTAATAATAATATGGAGGGTCCTGATGATAACCGTCATCTGCAACTGTCACCTTCTCTTCATACCAGTACCAGCACAACCGCTACTGTATCTTTGGTCTCGGACTCAGATTCACAATCCCATCAAGGCCAGGCTAAGCTGCGGGAACAAAAACAACAACAATCCATTAAAGATGCCGAATCCCAATTTGAGCAAATCAAGGCCCAGATTGCTGATAAGCTCAGCCATGCTCGTGAATTGGCTGCCTCTGTATCTAAAGCTCGCAAGGACTGCATCAGGAGAAGAAGAAAGGCTGCCGATGATCTTCACTTGGCGACTATTAGACTTGAGGACCTTGAAAAGCAATTGGAGGATGCTTGTGAAGCCGAAGATTTCGAGGCTGCTGACAGGATCAATGAGAGCCTTGCTGCTGCTGACAAGGAAAAACAAGCTCTCCTTACTGCCCTTCGAGATGCCGAGGCACAATGCAATGCTATTGATTCCAAAATGCTTGAGGTTCTCAACTGTCAGATTGCTGTTGAGGAGGAGTGTGCGGCTTTGCTCCATTGTTTTTCTGAGGTCAGTTATCCAACCATCACCCGTACAATTTTTAGATGCCAACCACTTTCCTTTCTAATCTTCCATGGATATAGATTGCTCCTATGGTGGTATTTTAAAAGTAACTACTTGCTTATATGTTATTAGCAGGGATTTATTTCAGTTATGTTCTTCCATTTTTGTGCATGACCCTTATATTTCCTCTTCCATAGGATGCTATGAATAATGCTGATTCGATTTTCAAGAAATCAGAAGCTCAATCTTCAGAAGAAAGGGAGAAATGGCTTTCTTCAACTGAAACCTTGGAGTTGAACAAGATAGAATTACAAATCGAGGCTCTTTTAGTAGATGATGCTCGTGCATTGTTCAACACTTCCCTTGACAGCTTGATAGAAGACGATAAGAAAGAGAAAGAATGTCTCTGTAATCAAAAGGATATCTTGACTGATGAATTGCAAAAACTACTTGCCTTAGTGAAAGACAAGGAAAAAGAAATTGCCGACAACGAATATAAAATGAAACAAGTAGACCAAAGGATTGCTGATACGGTCTCTGGCTTTCAAGAGATGCAATCAAGCGTTGATTCTAAGTATTATAGCTTGCAATCCCATCTTTCTCGGATGGACATAGAGATCGAAACTCTATCAAAGAAAAAGGAAGAAATCGACAAGCTTCTTGCTGAAGAAGAAGATAAGGGGATTAAGCTCAAGGAACTTGCTAAGATTTCTGTAGAAGAAGCAAAAATGTATCAGGAAGTTGTTGGACTAAGAAAAAGTCTGCTATCGTCAGTTTTGAAGTCTATGGAAGATAAAGTGAGGCTTGCTAAGACTGAGGAGAAGCTTTCGGAGGATGTCAAAATGCTTCAACTGGACGCTTCTACTGCAAGGGCCTCCCTACAGGTTATTTTTTCTTCTCCAATATATAAAACGCTGGGATTTTTCTATAATTGTTTATGTTTCGTCACTTTATTTTTTGACTCCCAACGTGAGATTTGTTCCTATTTCCTTCAACCAACAACCAAAGTAACTTTAGTTACTTTACTCACTTAACCAATCAGCACGGTTAATTAAGGATTTGGTCTTTGCTAGGTCCTACTTTTTTATCTCCTTAGATTCCTAAAATGGCTAAAATGCATGGATTCTAACCCTCTTAACTTTTTGGTTCAAGTATGAAAGAAGTTTGGTTATACACCAACTGTTGTAAAGCACTATATATAGTCCTACTTTGATCGAAACCTGCATAATCTAGATTGAATTCCTGGCCTTGCCTTGGATGAGTGCTTTTCCAACCTGATATAAATATATGTCTAGGAAAATGTCGTATACTTATCCTAATTTCATTACAGAAGCTATAGATAACCAATTCTTACTAGCAAACGCTTTCAGTATCATGAAAATCAATCGGTTTAATGTTAAATACCATGATGTTGCCCTTGAATTTTGTATGTGCTAGTACATTGGTTGATTAAATTTTCCATCGACTGATTTCAGGAATTATCTTCCACAAAGTCGAGCATTCAGCAGAATATAGCATCTTTAAAGCAGAGGATCTTCTTCATAGATAAAATCGTTCCAGAGCTTGAGGCAGAAAAGAAGGTTGCTGCTGCTTCAAGAAATTTCAAGGAAGCTGCACGATTAGCGGCTGAAGCAAAATCATTAAGCATTGAAAAGGAAAGTGTACAAATTGAAATGGAAAAAACTGTTTTGGAACTTGGGAAACTGGAGGAAGAGATAAAGCATACTGTCAATAAATTGCAGGAGATTGAAGGACTGATTTCATCGAAAGAAAAAGAACTGGCAATGACTAGATTCCAGAGGTTACTTCTAATTGCTGGTGCTGCTAAAGGCGAAACATCAGCTGCTCTAGAGTTGGGTGACCTCGAAGAGGCCAACCTTCTACTTGCAGAGGCTCATGCAGCTAGCTCTGAGGCGAAAGAGCTTCAACCGAAATATAATCTGAAAGAAGAAGAATTTGAAGATTTACCAAAACACTTCATCTCCCTGGAACTTGTAACAAGCCTTGGCTATAAGAAATTAGCTGATTTAGCAGCATCGTCCACTGCCTGATGATTAGAGTAGGTTTCGATAATTATGGAGTCAAAACCAACTTTCAGAATTGCATTTTTAGATGCAAAATGTGAGTCTGTGATTTTCTCTTCTGCAGTTCTGCTTAATTTCTCAATGCTTCAGTGCCTTCAAAATGATGCGATTTGCCATTTTCATGCCTACCATTTGGATCATTCTATCCTACTGAAATCGTCGCCGTTCATTCATCAATCCTGCGATTGTCAATTTGGTTTGTTGTGCTGGCTTTTGATCTCTATTTTTCATTGTCTTCTTGATTTTCTCTATATGTAAATAATATATACGATGTGTACCTTTTTCTTGGAGGCTTTGTTCTACCATTTGCTCTAGGTGGCTTTGAAAGTTCAACTTTAAGAACAGAAAGTAAATATTTTGAAGCTTGAGTTTCTATTCTATGGCTATGTGTCCAACTCTTCATTTTTCTTGAAGTATTTTTGTTTAACACTCATGTCCGATACATTTTCAGATATGAGGATGGGGATATGAGCCTCCAAGGATCCTCCAAATACAGGGAAAAAAAAAAAAAACCCTTAGAAATGGCTAAACATATCCATGTCCGCCTATGAAACACATACCCGTATCCAACACTCACAGCCGTGTTCGAGTAACATAGGCTTACGATGCCTAGTGGCTTTTATATTTAAATAACAAAAATACATCCTGGAACGAGATTCTTATTTTCAACTTAGGTCTTACTGGAATAAATTTTCTTTTTGTTGGAATTGGGAGAATTTTTAGTGACCTAAGTATATTTGGCGGATGATTTGGCAGGAAAAACTAGAGGGCATGGGGCATGGCGCATCCTTGGGCAATTGTGTTGAAGGCCAAGTCAAGGCTTTGAGAACCCACTTTGCTTCTAAAATGGTAAATCAACTTTTGAATTTTGCATGCTGGTTTTATATAATCATTATAATTCTATTTTTCCATTTCCAATTTTCAATTAAAATCTTTTGATGTTGCTGAGGTCAATTATTTTAAGTTATAATTATTTGGAATCAGCTTTCATCATATATTTCTTTACTTTGTGAAAATTGATTCCTGAAGCAATAGGGCATCACAGTGAGAAGATCTGAAATGAGAATAATCATTCTAAGTTACTTCGACCCATGTTCGAGTGTCGTGCTCGGGTATATTCCATTATTTTCAAGTTTTTCAATATTCTTGGAGGGTTCAGAAGTTTTTCAATATACGGCCAGAAAGAAAGAACCGGAGCAGAAAGAATAGATTAAAAAGTACTATGTAAGCATTTGATGCAAATTTCTGTGTTTTGCAACATTATTATTCTTATATTATTCACTCTATTAAGATTAAAGAGCCTTTGTGATGCTTCCAATCTGGCAGGTAAGAGAGTCTCAATATTCATTAAAGTATGCATTAATCCAGTGTAAATATAATTCCATCCTAAACCTAAGTTGATCCAACTTTTCATTTTTCTTGTAGTAGCCAGATCCAACATATATTCAGACATGGTACATAGATATGACCCTTCAAGGAGTCAAGGACTCTTCAAATACATAGAAAAACTTAGAAAAAAATTAAACATTCCTGTGTCTGACATATTCCCATATCTAACATTACACCTGAGTCCAAATAACATAGTCCTAAACCATCGTAACAAATTAGAAATTCTAACTGAAATTTCTATTTTTCAGGGTGGATATGGAAATGCAAGATCTATGTGTCAGTTTCATTCTGAAGTGGTAAAAAGTTTGTATTTTGAATCTATTATTCATGTCAACTACAAAAATAGAAATCTTTTGGAAACATTGATCAGGCAAAATGAAAGATTACAGTGCTGGTTTCTCTTATGATTTTTGGTATCATTGAATTTGTTCTTTGGGAAATTCATTGCAATTTGCAAAATTCTAGAAGATACCCAGGATTTGTTATATGCAGCAAGCCTGCAAATGCTTATACTCTTATTTTGTTAAAAAGAAGTCTAGGGATGTCCCGCCGGACGGCATTCGAATTTGGGTATGAATATTAAATACGAATATATATTCGATATAAATATTTTTAATTTTTTCTAAGCTTTTTTTATGTATTTTAATGGTCATATTCTTATATCTACATCCGAAAGTATATTGAACACGGATGTCAGATACTTAAAATAAAAATAAAAATTCAGAGTAGCATAAATATCGTCAAAGTAAAGTAAATCAATTAAAAGACTTATTTAAAAGAGGTAAAATACATTTCATTCAAAATATTGTCTGTTACCTGTTTCAAATGAGTCTTGTTCACTTGCCTTGGATCCATGAATGCAAACCTCTAAGACTTGCATAAATTAAAATATATTCAATAGATTCGATTAACAGTCGATCATAAAAACTTATTAAGGTTTATTAATTTTTTTTTCAAAGAAATGAACTACATTCGACAAATATTCAAAAGCTAACTTGACCTCTATACTCAGCCATTGCCCGCTAGGTAAAAGCCTGTGAGCGCAGCATTTTAACAAGTTAAAAAGAGACACTCCTTTAACCTCTAGTTTTAACCCAAGCTAAGAATGACATCAAGTGAGCTTAAAACTTGAATTCAAATAACTGTAATCTCTTCTCGTCCTTTTTTGTACGCAAAAACACATAATTCTACCTCAAAAATTCAAGGTCAATATTCAAAGGAAACCTAAAAGGAAGAACTTATATTAGGATAAACTACTACAACAAATGATTAGAAAGTTCAGTTTGGTAGGATTAAAGACACGAGATGTAAAAGAAATTCAAAACAAACACAGGGAATTTCAACAACTAAGCAAACATCAAACTTTTTACCTAAATTACAAGTTCTCACCCTATTGTCCCTCTTTAACACATCCCTCCTAGATTTCATTCCAAGTAGGTTTCCATTACATCAGCGTACATCCCAGCGTCAGTGTTCCGATACTCCCCTACTTGGTGCTGATGATGGTCGACTGAAGTCGAAGATGAAGACGTCGCCATTCTTGCCGGTAATGGGAAGGTCTTCTTGAACTTGTTGTCCATCTTCCTCATTATTTTCTGGATGACTATCCAAGCTCAAGAACTCATTCGGGTTTGCGCCGGCATCTGAATTTTGATTCGAATCTTTCCCTTCGAGAATAAGCGAATGGTGGTTTTGATCCGGTTTGTTTCCTAAGTTCTCTGAGTTGAATAAAAGCTTGGCATCTTCGGTTCGTCCAGTGAGAGCATTGAAGAAACTCAAGCCATTAGGCCATTTGATGTCGTTTTCGTGCTCAACCATCATATCTTCCACTTGGGTTTCGGATGAACGAGGCAGTAGAAACATGTGGGTCTCATCTTTGGCTTGTGGAAATCCAAGCCTAACCGGATTCTGAAAATTAGGTGAAGCAAGCATTGGAGTCGATGGCGGAACTGACCTCTGGCCCCAGTTGTAGAGTGGAGGAGGGGGCCGGGTTGGAACGGCACATTGCTTCAAAGGAATTGTAGATAAAGAGGAACTGTTTCGGTTGGACGAAAACAACTGAGACAGATAGAAACCAGATTGATATCCAAGAGATTCAAAGGTATGCCTCATTCTTAGCACAAAATGGAGGTCTTCGGGTATCTGAAAATACACATACACATACACGAAGCATCACAATGAGATCAAAATCATCAAACATTTCAGCTATGAAATTGCATCAACCTACTTTGCTCCGACTCTTCATATTTATTAAGTATTTGTGTCCAAAACTCGTGTCTGGCGCATTTACGGATTTGGGGATATAACCCTCAAAACACCTCCGAATACATAGAAAAACTTGGAATGAATTGAACGTGTATATGTCAGAAACAGGTACTCAGTCTCAAATCTGAGTATCATGGCATTAACTAACGGAAGATCAACTGCGAAAAGTTAAAAAAACCAGTAAATCACATTTTCAAGAGCTACTTTAGTGTCTACTAAACCTACGTTGCTCTGACTCCTTAATTTTTTTTTTAAGTACCCATATCCGACACCTCTTTATACATAAGTACAGAGATATGACCTTCAGAAAATCCTTCAAAGACATCAAAAAATTTTGAAAAAAAAAAATTGAAGATAACTGTGTCGGTCGCATACCCATATCCAACACTCACACTTGAGTCTAAGTAACATAGAACTAAACAAGTAGCAATAACAAAATTTTCATATCAGACTCACAATCTTGCAGGAACCTAACTGGAGAAGACCATGGCCAGCTTGAATCACAGCAATAGTCTGATCAAAGAGGAAATCAAGAATCCACCAAAGTCTTAATGATTAGACAAAGTAAAGGAAAAAAGACAAACAATAATAAGACTAACAATAGTGAAGAAAAAAAATTGAATTGCTCTATTGCTGACCTGAATGCCTGAGTCAAATTGATCAGTCCATTCAGGAGGAAGCTGCAATTAAATAAACAACAAAAGGAAACCACCTTTTACCATTAACAAATACGTTGATCATTGAACCCCCAAAGTTCAAAATAAATTGAAATTAAAAAGACAAATTCATAAAATAAAACCGGAGCTCAGCTCGGTTGGTTCATGTAACCATCCTTAAAAGTTATCTTCAATATGCGTGAATTCAAATATCAATAAGTGGGACCCCTTTCCCTATAATATAATTGCCACAACACCAATTTTGTCCATTAACAAGTACTTGATCAATGAACCCCCAAACTTCAAAATAGGGTAAACAATTGAAATTTTAAAGAAAATTGCATAAAAATAAAACCCGAACCTTAGTATATGGTTCATACGAACCCTTAAAAGGTGGTGCTCAGTAGGTCTAGCCCGTCTAGGTTTAAATCCAGGACCCTTTCCCCATAAAACAATTGCCATAACACCAGTTTTTTCCATTAACAAATACTTGATCATTTAAACCACAAACTTCAAAATAAATGGAAATTAAAAAGAAAACATGTGTAAAAATAGAACCCAAAGCTTAACCACCTTTAAAAGGTGGTATTCAATCGGTCTAGGTTTGAATCCAAATATCCACAACCCTCTAAGACTAATGCCACTTTTGGGGGGGAAAAAAAAAGCATAAATATATATATATTTTGTTGTAAAAATGGGGGCTTACAGCATCAAAAGAACTCTGCCAATAATTGGAGATATTGGGTTCACATTCAGTTGGTTCTTTGAATACCCATTTATGGCACTTATCTGATGCAACCTTTCCCATTAACCTGATTCATAAAATCAAACTTCAACCAATCAAAATCAAACAGCAAAAACCAAAAAAAAAAAAACCCAAAAAATTTTCAGTTCCATTTATATTTTTCAAAGGCTAAATCAAGAGATCAGTGAGGGACACAATTGAACAAAAAAAAATTATTTAATAACACCTACCCAGTACCCACCCTTCTCCATAATTATATAATTGAATTGACATTTTGCTGAAGGCTTTCCTCACTGGATCTTCTCCATCAATCTCTTCCAAACAATCTGTAACTCTTCCTTTGCAAAATCCATCTTCCCACATCAACATCCTTCACCATGAAAACAAATAAATCAAATTTTATAACAAAATTTAACATATATTTAGTAATTTTGAACATGAAAAAAGACTTCTAAATCATAAATTATAAAAAAAAACCCAAGTAATGTCAAAGGAAACAACTAATGGCTAGCTTTTATAGTCATTAAAACCCTGATTTCTCCCTCATTTCCTCTGTTTTCCCAGGAACCAAACAAGAAGAAGAAGGAAAAAAAAACAAAAGTAAACTTACAAGCTGCCGTTGTCATCTCCAACTTTGCAACCATTACCACCCCTCACTCTCCTACACCAAAAGACAAAGAAAACCCATTAAGCAAAACAGCTGAAAAAACCAGAAACACGTGAAGAAAAAAAAGATGGAAATCTTTAGTAAGTGATAAGCACATACACACACACACACACACACACACACACACGAAGAAAGAAAAGGAAAAGAAAAGAAAAAAGAAAGTTGGGAAAAAATTTTTAAAAAGGTGGGGGAACATACGGGCGGGGACGGATGGTCCAGAAAACAGAGTAAGTCCAGTCTGAGTTGAGACAGACAGTTCTAAGTGCTTCATGAAGGGCCATCATCCCAACAGCTTCTTTGCTCCTATCTCCTGAACCTGAGCCCACCATCTCTCTCTCTCTCTATCTCTTTCCCTATCTCTCTATAACTATATATATATATATATGAGTGTTTATATTTATATATATGAAATTGTGAGTACCCCTTTTTTGTTCTTTAATTTTTCATCCAAAGCAAGCAACTTCGTTTGAAACAATGGTGATGGTGGCTAGCTTTTGCTAACTTTCTCTTTGGCTATAAACTTGTTTAAAGCTGGGATTTGGTAGCTTTTTCATTTATTCTGGCTTATTTAATCAACTCTCCACAAAGCAGCAAAACTTGTTTCTTACCTCTTTCTTTTTTCCTCTCTCAATTTCTCTCTCTCTCTCTCTCCCTTCCTCTTTATCTTTACTTATATTACTATTCCTTTTGTTTGTCTTCAAAGCTCAAGCCAAAACCAGCTTCTCCTCTTTGTAAAGAAACAAGAGAAATAACTAAAAAATATATATTTTTCTTTTTTTATATCCAATCATTTTAGATTTATAATATAAAAATAATTAAATAGATTTAACATAATAAAATATATAATTATATTAAAATTTATATAACCTAAATTATTAATATAAATATTATTTTAAATATAATTATCAAATATAAAAAATATAAATTTAATATAAATACATAAAATGTCAAATATAACTGAAGGTGTGGAAAATGTAAAATAGTGGGGACTAATTTTTTTTTAAAAAAATTATATCTACTTAATTCACTTTAAAAAAAATTTCACTTTTAAAGCTTTTTAAATCAATAAATTTATAAAAATAAATAAATAAAAATAATATTTAAGTCATTTAAACTAATACATGATCATTGTTTAAAGCTTAAATTGAGTGCAATTGGGAGTAAAATATAGAAAATAATAATAATAAAAAAAATGGTTGTTGTGCTTTTCCCTTTTTCTGTTTTTTATTATGAGAATTGAGAGGAAAGAAACAAATTCACTTTGTTGCCCCTTTGAGTCAATTTTGGAATTTGAGCAGTGTTGTAAGGGAGAGCTAAGTTAATTACCTTTTTACACTTTGGTGAATTTTCATTTTGTTTTGTTTGCAGTTTGTAAAACTACTTACTTAATAGATTGATAATTTATATATTTATATTATTTTTATATATTTTATCATATTATAATTATATTTAAAATATTTTATATTTATTTAAATTTTGATATATTAATAATTTATATTATATACTTTAAGATATTTTTGTATTTATTTTATTGTGTTTTAATTATTTTTATATCATATTCATATAATTGTTTTTAATATTATCAAGTCTATTAATTAGCTAGTAAGTATATTCCTCTTATCAAATCTTTTTTGGTACATAAAAGATCGTATTCTTGAGATAAAAAAGCATTATAAATACTTAGATCCGAATTTAAAATTTGCTAAATGTTACTTTTTAAAAATAATTATATGAATCAATTGGGCTAAAATCTCGAATTTCTTTATCAAAACTTTTTATTCTGAAAGTAAATAAAAAATAACTAAATAAATCAATTGAACTAAGATGCCAAGCTTTGATTTTCTTAACAAACTTTTTTGTTTCGAGGGTAAATGAATGGCCAACATATTCTATTTTCAACTATTTTCGTTTTATTTTGAATTTGAGTTTGGAATTTTTTAAAGAAAAAAATCATCAAAAAAATGTTATTCATGTTTTAATAAGGTTGAAGATTCCAAGTAATTTCAAATAAAATAGTTT
>JAQSVH010000010.1:27377763-27394797 GCA_029448705.1 Adansonia digitata | reverse complement strand
ATAAGGAAATAGAAATCAATTACTAATTGACATACTAAAATTATGCTAAATAAGTTGACTAATTTATTATCTTAACATCCAGTAATGAAGAACAATCTTCTAATAGCAATAACTTCATTTCCATCATGTCCATGATGTATCAATTTGAAAGTATAAACGATCATCATTTGCATTTTCGGGGTTTTTTTCCCCGCACTAAATGATTCAATTCATGTAGTATTTGAGTCTGTAACTTGAAATCTTTAGTATTTTATTTTTTACTTTATCAGGGTTACACCTATTCATAAGTTGGATTGGGTTAAACTCTAGTTAAGTTTAGCATAGTATTAATATTAGATATGTTTATTCAAGTTTGGCTCGACCCGAAATATGAGTTTTAAATTTTGCCCAAACTCGCTCATATTATATTTTTTATAATTTATTTTTTAAAAAATATATTTTTTTAAATGTAATTTTTATTAATTTAATAATTTTTTATTAAGCTTATAAATATAAATAATCTAACTTAGTTTTTAAAGTTTACACTATAATACTATATATATGGATTGTTTTTATGATAAAAATTACATAATACATAAAATATAAAATAAATATATATAATATAATAATAAAATGGATCAGACCGAGTAGGGCTTTGAAAGTTGGATTCAAAGCCCGGCCCATTTTTTAATCCAAACCTATTTTTCGAACTTAATACGTTTATCCAAACCTTTCAAAACATCGAAATAACTTTCGATTTTGAACAAATAACCTTATCCTTGATTAGATCTAACTATGTAATATTTAGCGAATCCCTGCACTTTTCATTGAAAAGTTAGTTTCAAAATGCATAAAATGATGTTTGTCATGCCATCGGAATCACAAATTCCATATGATAAAACTTTTTCATAAATCAAATTTTAATTCACCAAAAATTATATGATACTGTGTAGGTAAAATTTTTTAACTTCGTCGATAAAACTAAAAACTTCTCCCACATTCATTAAGGTCTATTTAAAAATTTAATAAATAGATATAAAATATAATTGTTCCTGAATCGAGTTATTTATTTGATCTAATAGATTTGTCATGAATTGAATCGGATCTGAGATTAGATTATGATAATTTAAATTGGTTTAGTCTAAATTACTATTTAAATAATAAAAATATTTTTATTTAAATTTAATTATAAAAATATATAAATATCAACGTAAAATAATATTAAAATATTTTAAAAAGCAAAATACGATTTTGGTTTGGATTAAGCTAGGTTAAGGACTTAAGGTTAAGATGTAATTTTTTTCTATTTAGATCTGATTTATGAATATCTTTAATATATAATGAGATATGTGATAATATTCAAGTTTGTTTGTGAAAATTTTGAGATAAGTTAATCCAATTCATGAACTATGTCGAAGTAAAAATTTTACTAATTCGAGTTAACTTAACTTGAATTACTTTTATTTAAATTTAATTATAAATATTAATATAAAAGTAAAATTTTAATATTATTTTAATCCACGAGATCTACTTGACGACCGTTAACGACGAAGAAATCATAAATTGGTCTGCAGGGCTTTATAATAAAAAAAATTTTAATTACATGACTTGATTCATAAATATCTTTTGGTACGACGTTTAAAATAATAATCTTTAGTTTACTATTGTTTAAAAAATTGGAAGAAATAAAAAAAAAAAAATAGACTAACGGTCCAATTCGTCGATGGGCCTTATTGAGCCCTGGCTCGACTTAAGTAAAAGCAAACGAAAGGCATAAAACTCCTCAAAACGATGTGTTGTAATTCATCAAGAAATTAAATTTACCAAAGTAAAATAAAAATTTACAAAGCCCAGAAACTCCATTAACATTTCCTCTCTTATTATTTCTCGATCTCATTCAAAGCTCTTGAAAATCCTCTCTTTGACAAAAACAGAGACAAACATCGAAACAACGAAAGAGAAAGATTTGCCAAAACCCAACAGGTAAAATTAAAATCAATTCGAAAAGAAAAAATAGAACATAATTAAACGAAAAATCAAGTTGTTGTTGTTGTTTTTTTTTTTTTTTTAAGACACGTGGGATGTTGTGGTTTCACTATCAAAGGAGATTGAAATTAGTAATGGTTAGTTGTTCAATTTGGTTGTAATAATTCTTGTTGTTTTTTGTTAGCCTGTCAATTTTAACATATCCTTTCTTTCACCTAAAAGAGAAGGAAATTTTTATTGCTATATATTGTTTTTTTGTTTTTAAATTTTTTTTAGTTGGGTTTTTAGATCTTGAAATGTGGGAACTTTTTGGGGGCATGTTTTTGTTATAGTTATATATAGGTGTGAATTTTTTATTTCAGAATATTAATGGGTTACATTTCTGATTCAGGGATTGGGATTTTGAGGCTGGTTTTGGCAATTTGGAAGTGGGTATTGAATTGTAATTGAAGAATGGGTAGAATGTGAATGTTTGGAGGGGTTGAATTTTGGGTTGGAAATGGCTGATATAGCAGGTTTACAAGAAGCAGCAGGGTCTAGATTTAGTCAGGTGGAGTTGATTGGCAAGGGATCCTTTGGCGATGTCTATAAAGCGTAAGTCTATTATTTTGATTTCTTTCCTTATCACATTGCTTGAGTGCATTAGCATTGTTTATTTACATTTCGTTATAAGAACTGAATCTCAATCTAATATGATAGTGTTACTTGTGATTGAATGTATTATGTTGCATATTTTAGAACTTTTTTACCGGTGTTCAATTTATGAGTTGCTTCGTGTTTGTGGGATTAGATTGGCGGAATGGTCATAAATTATACGAATGCTTTTGTTGAATTGAAATCTTATAGAGTCTTAAGCTGAAACTAAACCATGTCCCTAAGCTTTGAACTAGTATCTTTATATATTTCAATATATTTCATTATATTTCTATATATATATATATATACATATTGAAATATAATGAAAAAAATATTTTCATGTGAGCGGGGGAAAGGAGATTAAAGGGCTGTTGGATGTTGATTGACTAAGCAATAAATTGACTATTAAATCGTATGCACTTTAATTATGAGTTTATGGAGACATCTGATAACTTTATGAGCATTATAATTACTTTAATTTCAATTATGTTTGTCATTTCGTTGATGCTTCTTTAATTTTGTAAAGTTTGAACAAGTTGGATTATCCTGAGATAGTCACATCACTTATTATGTGCTAAATAATAAAATAGGCTTTGAAAATGACTGTTGCAAAAATGAACTATTTGTGTACCATCTAGGAGCATTGTTAATTTTGATGAACTATTAAAAAGGAGGGCATGGTTGCGAATGTTGAGTGTCCTGAAACTGAATTGTAGTTACATTGTGTTTTAAATCATTGCAAAGTGTCCTCATTTGACCCAAAAGAGAGAGAAAGAAGATTCAAATTTTGTGTCATATGATAGAATCATGGAACTTCATAATCAAGTAGGGATTTAATGGGTGTGGTCCCTCTGATATTTTTGCCTTAAAGAGGTTCAAAATAATAAATTTGATGGATAATCTATCAGTTAAATGGAAATTCATGATTTCAAGATCAAAATGTGCGTTAACTTATCAAAACCGCTCTGTAAAATTTACATTTACCGATGTGACTTGTTTTTATGTAAAGAAGTTAACTGACATTATACTTGTGATCAAAATGGAGAAACCAAAGGTCCATTAAAGAACTAAAAGGCAAATAGATAAACTTTTTATCCTATTGAATTTGTTATAAATGTGAAATTGTTCCTTAACAGACCATCTGTACAACTATTTAAGATTGAAAATTTCTTTATCGTTGCCCATATATATATATATATATTTTGCTAAACAATTTTGCCTTTGTTGTAAAAGTTACTTGGCCTACTGCAATATTCAAGGATTTAGTTGGCCCTTGTTGCGCATAAATTTTACTTATTAGTTATGCAGAATAGAAAAAGTTTGAAGACTTAAAATTTCTATGGCTTCATTTAAGTACTTTATTTATTATTATTATTTTTTTTAAGTTTTATTGTAATATCTAGGTGTTTTACTGTTATACGTGGTATTTTGTGTTTAAGTTAATGCTTAGGGTTAGCATATGAATCCCTATTTTATTTTCTGTTTTTGGCAGCTTTGGATTATGAAATTATTGAGATTTGGAATTTTGAATTTGAAGTTTCCTCACCCTCGGTTCTTTCTGGCTTTCTCTCTTTTTTTTCCCCTCTATTTCTCCTCAAATTTCCTTTGTTCCAAGCATCCATTTTCTCCCAAATGTCTCTTTGATCTTTTTTATTCTCTCTAGTTTCCCTTTCTTGTTTGACATTGGTTAGCCTAGATGTAGCATTTATTAAGTGATAAAGAAATATTAATAACTTTTTGAGTTAATAAGGTGTGCATACATATTTTTAGAAATGTGTTTATGAAACTCAGCAAAAATATACATTAGCCTGATTTTTCTTGGTCCGCGTTGTCTGTTATGTTGGTCCTTTACTCGAACAACTTTGGCATGCGTTGGTGGCATCTTTTTATTCAGTAGTAGTTTCTTTACTTCTTGGTTAGTATTAGAGGTGGAATGGATCTGCATAGGAGTGAAAAAAAAGTTTCATTTCAATATCTACATTTTTTTTCTTTTAATGAAATGGATACTGTTTCATAGGAACTTCTTACCTTGATAAACTGTGATTGAAAATGTGCAAATAAAGCAATCAAGCAAGTTTCAAAAGACTAACCTTTGGAATCGACCTTTTATGTCAAAACTGGTATCTTTTTTCTTATCAAGGCAAACTGGTATTTCATCTCCTTTTCTTGAGTTTACTGCTATGCTGATATTTTGGAAAAAGGGTGCTGTTGGGAGGCGAGTCTCTTTAATTGAATGCCGCTTTTTATCTTACCAATAGCCTTAATTACCTGAGAACACTTCATGAAAATGGCTGGTTTATTGGCTATGCAATTGCAAACTATGTTTGTAACTATTACATTACTGGTTTGTTGGTAGATGGTATAGTATTGACATTGATTCTTTTCAAAAGAGTCATAGAACAGATGTTCTCTTTCACGTTTGTACCTTATATGGTGCTGTGGTTGTGCTTATGTTAACTCTTGTTGTACTGCAATGCATCAATGCCAATTTCTTACCTGTAACCATGTTGGATATGCTGTCGCTGTTTAAATCGTGAATCATGGTTAATGAAAATAAGATGGATAGCTGATGCCTTTTTTGATGTGCAGGTTTGATAAGGAACTGAACAAAGAAGTTGCTATTAAAGTTATTGATTTAGAGGAATCGTAAGTGGGCTTCTTTATATTTTATTTGGTAATTCAAGTGCCAAAAGGCAGGTGCTTGTTACAAGCAAGAAAGTCTTGTATACTGTCTTCTGTTTCTTGTTCATTATCTTCCTCTCAGTCTCTATGTATACTTCTCAGGTCTTCTAGTAACAAAACCACTTTTACTTGACAAATAAATTAATTGCATCAAGAGTTTGTGCATGTTCGGCAAAGTAAATTTATCTTCCCTATATCAATATCATCCTTGGAAGTGCATTATAGTTCATCTACTTGCATGGGAGAATGCAGAAGTCTTTGCTTACTAACAAGTAGATGGGGCATATAAAAACTTTTTCCAATCACTTAGTGTTTATTTTGCTTTTGGTTTATTTAGCTGTTTCTTATGATTGCCTTTGTTTTGCATTCTGCAGTGAAGATGAAATTGAGGACATCCAGAATGTATTACCTTACTTTCCTTCGAGCTAATATTCTAAGTTTTCAATGAGTAGGTTTCTAGGTTTTTCATATGTTTTGTTTTCTTTTCCAGGAAATTTCTGTTTTGTCACAATGCCGCTCTCAATACATCACAGAGTATTATGGTTCCTATATTCACCAAACTAAACTGTGGATAATAATGGAATACATGGCTGGTGGTTCGGTTGCTGACCTAGTAGGTTACTTCTATTACTTGCTTCTGCGTGTTTGGTAAATGATGTTTGATTGAAGATTAACAAGGAAGTTTTGCTTCCCAATTTACATGAACTCTTTTGTGTTTTCTTGAAAGCGGCCATAACAAGGATCATTGCCAATGTATCATTATAAGGAAGAAATAGATTAGGAAGTGTCATTGATCAAGACTATGCCTTAAATGATAAGGACTTGAATTCTTGGTCCGCTAGCCTTTTCTTTTTCACTTTTCTAGCAATATTTTCCACATGGATCAAAGTTCATTGACCTTGAACTTCCATTGTTTTTCTTTTCTTTCTTTCCTGTTTTCTCTTTCTGGTTTTTGTGTTGGGGGGGGGGGGAGGGGATGAGGTAGTGGCGGTTGCAAAGGGAGAAGATTGTTAATATGATCTCATTTAATTTAAAAATATTAACCTTATGATAAATATTCTTTAGAGCTACCTATCATTGCTATATTTCATTTAAAGTAGTTAATGATAATTGCAAAACTTTGAAGGCATTGCTGCCATCTTTCCTATATTAGTGCTTTTTGCTTCAATTTTCAGGCATTTTCTTAGTAGACATTGGTGTCTTTTTTCTTTTCTTTCCTTGTTCTTGTTTCAGCACGCAATCTCTTTTTTTTTTATTATTATTATTAATTTTTTTTTTTGGGATTACAATACAACCACCAATTTCCTCATATCTATCTGATTGCATATGAACCTAGTCTTTGTCCGTTTATATCTGTGTATGTGCACTTATTTATTATCTGATGCATTGGTAATACCTCAATAAGATTTAATTTTTTCTGGAAAGTTTATGGTGATTCTTTGTGTGCAGCTCCAATCAGGCCCTCCACTGGATGAATTGTCAATTGCCTGTATTTCACGGGATTTGCTGCATGCAATTGAATATTTGCATAATGAAGGAAAAATTCATAGAGATATCAAAGGTTGTTTTTCTTCACTCTCTTGATCCACTCATAAGTTATAAATATAGTTGTCTCTTAGATGAGAGGAAAAATTTTAGAATATGCAGTTTTAGAGACTTTTATAGGTATATGCACTGCTTCAAATTATTCGTCTCATTTTTTTTTCAGCCATTTAATTTTTAAATGTTGTTTGTATTTAGTGACTTATTCTTTGTTCATTACTGACAACATTTTTGCTATCGCTTTTGGCAGCGGCAAACATTTTACTGACTGAGAATGGTGATGTTAAGGTACTTTTCTTCCTCTCCAACGGGCCCATGTTTGGCATGAATTATTAATTATTTGTGTAGAGTGGCTATTCGTATGCGTATAAAGTTGGTGAAGTTATATGCTTTTTGCTGTTTGAAGTTAAGTTTGTGGCCTTGAAACAGGTTGCAGATTTTGGTGTTTCAGCACAGTTAACGAGGACGATATCACGGAGGAAGGTACAATGCATTTTGTCTTGTTAACATCAATTTTCCAATGAGCATGAATGCTTTTTGGTTGCTGCAATTTTTTTTCTTAATGTCGTATGCCTTTAGTGACAATGTGACTTCTGACTGTTCTCTCTACGTGTAGAAAATAGTTAATTTTTGGCCGTTGTATGTTTCTTTTAGAGAAAAGTAAAGAAATGTAGGCAGCCCTTTGGTTGGTGATGATCTCTCTCTCTCTCTCTCTCTCTCTCTCTCTCTCTACATCTCCCTATATGCTCTTTAGCTGCTAATATATATATATATATATATATATATATATATGAATTTTAGTTTACTGAAAGCTTTGATTTATGCTCTTTCCATTTTAAAAAGAAGGTTTTCATATGTGACATCTAGTTTTTGAAAAATTTTCACTTTAAGGTAATTTATACTAGAATTTTGTTTCCTGTAAACTGTTCGATGGTTTTTAATGCCATGAATTAGAGAAAATGAAAATTAGTTTTTAAATGGATAAAAGGTAAGGTCTTAAGTGTTCAAGAGAGGAAGAAAAGACATAGTATTGTTATGTTCCAAAACTGAAAGTCGGACATTCGATTTTGAATTTGCGGGATTCGATTTGGTGGTGAATACAAGCGATTCTGGATTGCAACCTTTTTTATGGTACTCTCCATTCCTAACTATTATCTGTATCTTTCCGTGGACCATACCTTCTAATCTGGGATTGTCATCTCTGGTAAACTGGTCTATCACCATCCATTTTATTTTTACCTCCAAAGTATTCACTGCCACAAGGGCCTTTTTAGTCTTAGAAAGAAACTTGAATCATATTTGTCGATGGACTAAAAGTTGTCTGCACTTAATTTACTCCACAATTTATGATCTTTTTTGTGCAAACAGTGTTAAGACTGGTTTGATTTTCATATGATCATCAATGAACTAATATGTTTGATGTCAGACATTTGTAGGAACACCATTCTGGATGGCACCAGAAGTGATTCAGAATTCAGAAGGATACAACGAGAAGGTACTTCCAAAAGCTGTGCTTTTGGAATTTTTTTTTTTTTTTTAGTTTTCTGACATGTTTTGCTGCTTTGACCTGCCATCCATCCGAACTTTCTCTCCCTCAGAGGCACATATAGACAGCCTGCCCATATCTTTGTCTGCTAACCCTTGTTGAATAACGATCATTCCATCACTCGGGCGCTTTGCTGATACAGGCAGATATATGGTCTTTGGGCATAACTGTGATTGAAATGGCCAAAGGAGAACCTCCATTGGCAGACCTTCACCCTATGAGAGTTCTTTTTATAATACCTCGAGAGAATCCACCTCAGGTAATCTCAATAGTTTTTGTTATCATGATGAAATTCATTTCAAATGATTTACTGTTATACTATGTTATTCAGCCTCGGGTGTGAGTGTCTGGCACAATTATGAGTCCAACACTGAGATGTTAAATTTTTTCCAAGATTTTCATGTATTTGGAGTGTCCTTGGAGGATCATATCCTTATAGTATGCGACGAACATGGGTACTTAAAGAAAAATGAAGAGTCGTAGCAACATATTCTAATTCTCTTGGTGGAATGATCATGCTTTACAGTTTACATGTAATCCTAAAATTTCTATCCTGCAGTTGGATGAGCATTTTTCCCGCCCTATCAAAGAATTTGTTTCGCTATGTTTAAAGAAGGTACCTGCTGAGGTAAGCAATTATGCTTTTGCATATCTCTCTATTTGTTTAGGGTATTTAGGTTTTTTTTTTTCTCCTTTTTTTTTTTCCTCCTTGGACTCTCTATAAGCCGCCAATAAACTGTGACGTTACTGTAGATGTATTGTCTTCTGAAACTATTTGTATAAGTTGACTGATTCTGGGTTTATCAGCTAAACTATTTCTGAATGTCATAAAATGCCGAATGCTTTTCTATAATCTGTTTATTTTCAGAGGGCTAGCGCCAAGGAACTTCTCAAGCATCGTTTCATCAGGAATGCTAGGAAGAGTCAGCGGCTTCTGGAGAGAATTAGGTGCCATCCCATACTTCGTGTTTCACAATCGATATATCATAGAAATCTGTATCTGACGGAATTTTCAGGTGTCAAAGCACCTGGGAATACACTAAATTATGCTTGTTATGTTTCTAAAATGTCATGACAAGAGGATGCTAAGTTCAAAAATATCATTCTTACATTGGTTATTGTAGTTATGATGCTTGCATTTTTTTTTTTTCTTAATAGAGAGCGTCCAAAGCAGCAATTAAAAGAAGATACGGAAACCCTCAGAAATGGCCCCGAATCCGTAGGAGAGTCAGCTGACACAGTGAAGGTGAGAAGAGATATAAGAGGTGAAGAAACTGTTCGAGCTAGGTGGGTTGATCATGTTAATTAGCGGTACTTTCTTGATTTTGATGGGATTCTTACTGACTTCTTCTAATTGGCAGTAATCAGGGGAAGACATTTAAAAATGCCGGATGGGACTTCAGCATTGGTGGACCACAGAGTACAGGTACGGTCCGAAGTGCTCTAAAACCTCCTCAAGTTAGAGAAAGGAAACTAGAAGTTGCAAGAAATCAAGCTATACCAAGACCTCCAGACAGTGGTAATGCAATTAATGAATCCCCTGAAGTTTCCTTTGGAAAAGACACTAGTGAGTCATATTATGATGATCATCAGGATAATTACGATGATGTAAGATTCTCTCTCTGTCTCTCTCAAACGCACACACTGCATGCTCACAAAACTTAAAGCAATGGCAGCTTTTTACTGCATTGTGGCTTTTGGCATCTTAAGTGTTTTTTTTTCCTTCTTTCTGACCTATGTGCTTAATAAAAACTCTGTTGCATGGGATGATCTAGGGGCTTCAAATACTTTGTTTTCTGAAATTGACAGATTGGAGTTAAACATATGATTAAGTTAACGTGCTATGTAGTAGTATGATTAAAATTTATGAGAATGTTTTCTCTGTCTGCCACTAATGGGGCTAGAAATTAAGTTTGCTTAGCTGGATTCACCAACCACTTCTGTTAAACTAGAGCCAGTTTCATATAATTTGTTGTTTGTATGTTTCTCACACTTGACTATATGATCCTTCTATGCTCAAATCTTGTTATGTTGTGTTTTTTACCTTTATTTCCAGGATGAAACGTCCGTCAGTGGGTCAGGAACCGTAATCATAAGATCTCCTAGAGCAAATCAATCATCTTCATTGTTTCATGACCCAAGCTCTCTTGTAAGCTTCATTAACTTCCTTTGCTGTTGTTTGCACAAAAATATTAAGTAGATAAAATCTCTCTTGCCTTTTGTGTCCCAGCCATTGATTTTATTAGATTTCAATGTGCTGTTGTAGTCTAGCAGCGCACATGCTTCTTTTGACGATGCGTCTGCCAGTGGAACTGTTGTTTTCCATGGCCAATACGATGACTCCAATTCTCCTCAAACTCAAAGATCTAGGCTAGGTATCCAAGAGAGAACTTCGATGTCATCAGTTGAAGATAGTGCAGCAAATCTTGCAGAGGTTTTTTCCACTTTCTTTTCTGACTATTTTTGCTATCATATTATCTCTCACATACATTTGTTCGATAATCTCTTGTTTAACTTATTGTTCCAAGTTCTGTCTATGATCAAGTATATAAATCATTGTCTAGCTGGAGTTGTTCTAAATCGTTTTGTCATAGAATGTATTTATTATCAGAATCAATTCCTCCAATAGAAATCGGAGTTTACCAAGGAACTGGAATTTATTATTAGCGTCTAAATACAGAGTGTATGATATCATGCTTTCGGTTGAAAAACCCATCTTTTTATATGTTGCTTCAGGCAAAGGCTGCAATTCAAGCAGGGCTAAGGAAAGGAAATGCTAGGGACAGGTCTGTGCCAAGCAAGGTCAATAGTCCTGGGAACGAAAGCAGACTAACAGATCAAATAAGTAACAGTTCTGATTCTTCCAGGTAAACCTGATAAGGAACTTTCCATATCTTCACTGCAGAATTTTATATAGCTTTGGTTATTATTTGGTTGTGTTAATAATCTCTAAAGTAATGTTCAATTCTCTTCCAGAGGTTCTCATGAATATTTTGATGCACCAAGATTATTTCCGAGAGCACGTCAACCAAGTGGTGATGAAGAAAATGCAAAGATAGCATCATCATGTATACCACTATCCATGTTGCTTATCCCTTCCCTAAAAGAGGTATGCACCAAATGATGCTTAGTTAAAGTTTTTCCTTGCCAATTAGTGTAATCGAGTTAGCTTTGAAATGTTGCTCGAATTTAAGCAAATCTTGAACCCAGAGACTGTATTGAGATGCTTGTAATGAAACAGATTTGTTGATATCAAGTATGCCATACCTAGAATTGTGAGTAGGTAATCAATAAAAACAATCTACTTAAGATAGAAGATGGAAAAATCCAGGACTAAGAGAGAGGATATTGAAAATGGTTTTGACTCGTAGAATTTTGGTCTGTGGTTGTTTGTTTCAAGGTAAGAGGGCCATGTAATACGAGTAAAATCATGAGGAAGTCTGAAAGAGGTGATAATTAGATTTGTAAATGAAGTCCTTGCCTCTGCTCTAGATGGCGTCAACAAAATTGTGCATGTTTCTAAATCATTAATTCACATTAAGAGCTTGTTTGTGTAAATTTATGCCTTTACTCCAAGTGAGCATCTGAAAATGATTGTTCAATGAACGCTGTTTCTAGTGATGCTTACTTCCATCTCCTAATTTACTGTATTAGCTGCCGACATTCATTAAGTCTGCATTAGATTTATTCACGTCTCATAGTTTGTCAATGCATGGAATGTAGGTCATTGCTGATGCTTCAGAAGGGCCAATTATGCATGCAGTTACAAATTCACTCGTCCATATGGAGCGTACAAAGCCCGGATCTTGTGAAGCTTTTGTTTACAAGTTACTAGAGCGATTGGCGAGGTATGGAAAGAAAAATAATTTATTTCGTTTCCCACAGCATCTTCCTCTTTGTACGTATTGGTCCTGGTCTTTTAAAGCTCAAGCAGAGGTAAAATTTTGCAGTTCGAAGGAATCGTCAATGAAGGATATGCAGGAGCTAGCAGCTCGCCTGTTTAATAAGGGCAAGACGACTCCTGAAGATACGCAAGATACAAGCACGGTCACTGACGGTCGGAAAAAGCAGCAGCATAAAGAACTTCATTCAAATTCCAACTTGAGCCCACTTGCAAGATTTCTACTTTCAAGGTTGGATGAAAATATTGCTCGCTTACCTAACAAATGATTCTTCTATCAGAAGATGGAGTCTTTATTTACAATCTGCTGTTTTAATGGCCACCAAAACTGTCCTAAAATCTTCTCGTATAATGCAGATGGCAAAGCCAAGCATCACGGGATCTCAACCCTAGTTGAACAAAATCTGTGAGATCGATTATATCTCTATTTTCTTGTGTGTTTTCTTTTATGCATTTGTTCTGATTTTGATGTATATAACATTGCAAGCAATTGTGTATTTATTATCCATTATGATTAATTTTCAACTTTGTATTTTTGGCAAGCATTGGTGTATAATAATTAGGTTCTGCAATTATTACATGACAAAGGTGTAATCTTATCAACATTAATCAGTAATTAACCATAATCTCTATTGCAACGATCTTGCGATCGAATTTGATTGCAGTTTATAGTTCCCCTCTGTTTTCCTTGATATCTGATAATTTTCATGCTTGAATTGATAGGAGGCCTCGTGACCCTTGGTGCCTTTTCGGTTACTTGGGATAGGGACAACCTTCCATATTTTGAGAGTTTATTTGATATAAATGTTTGATTTGGTTATCAATTTTGCATACAATCTCCAGCTGAATTCCTAGAATTCCGATTTGAGCCAATTCCATAGCCTAATGTTTTTAAAACCCATCCTTCCAAGTTTCTTATGAAGGCAATATGTGGCTGCCATATGGCAAGATACTTCCACTTCAGCCATGTTTCATAAAAGCTTTGACTAAAATAGATATGCTTTGATGTATGAGCTACCAAGTTCGTAAGGGTAATGGTGGAGGTGCTGGTGGTGATGCAGGCGGTGGGGGTTTGCTTGTTTTCGATGACGTTGAGATAGCCGGAGTGGCAGAGCATGGCTCGAAGGTTGGTTGTCCATGACATCGAGGTAGCCGGGGTGGCAGAGCCAGGGCCATGGCTCGAAGGTGGGCTAGGGAACGCTGAGAGATAACGGGTTAGAGGGTGAGGCCATCTTTTTAAGCCCCAAGTTTTTTGGGGTTTTTTTTTCTTATTTTTGGTGGGTTCTTTGATTCTTATAAATTTTGGAATTTTACATTTTTTTTAAAGAATGAAATAAAATAGTTTCTAAAAATTTGTTAAGTTAAATTGGGTTAATTGTATCCCGAAAAAATCCAATGAGGCTATTGCTTATGGAGATATACGTTCAGCATTGGATTCATTCTTGATTTGAAAAGTAAATGCCAACAACATATAAATACAAATTGTTAGTCCCATGGTATTTTTCTGTAGAAATAATGAGACAGTCCATTTCCCATATGAACAGAACTTGCAAAAGTTCCAAAATTGCTTAGGCGTATTGATTTCTCACATGCTTTATAGTTAGGGATCTGATTAAATGATCACTATGGATATTAGTTAAAAATTATTTTATTATTATTATTTAGAAAAAATTTTTATATTTAATGTACTGTGTTTACTGAATTATAAAAGGAAAAAAAAGTAATTCATTAAATATACTTTTTTTTTCCTTTAATATCACCTTAACCAATAACTGTAAACATTGGTTAACATTTTTCATATAGTTAATAATAAGAACTAGTCTTGAAAACCCCGATGTTAAAACACGTTAACCATCTTGTCCGGTTTTAACAACACTGATCAAAATAATAAAATTGTCATTTTTTCATTCGAAATTCCTTTTCGTAGGTAATAATCAACTTTAACAAGAGAGGAGCCCAAGGAAAGGAGGGATGAGAAAGAGCCAAGCAATGGGTTTGATAAAAAAAAGGAATATTGAGGCTTTGATTGTTTGAGAGAGGTTTGGGATTCGGGTAGGAAATAGAGTTGGTAAAAGAAAAATGAAAAAGATGGCGAGAAAATTATTAGAGAAGGCATCTAATGTTAGTGCATTTATTGCTCAATATTTGATGAATAATGTAATGCCTTTTCTTTTTAAGGACTGATTTGGATTCAATACGTTTTCTTGTTATTTACTTTTCAAATTTGAAGCGACATTTGTATGCAACCTATCTCTAATTAAGAGTAAAAGGTGAAAACGCAATTTGATACATTGAAGAGTGTTTAATTATTTTTACTATGAAAACAGCAAATAAAGTACTTTGTTGTCAAAGTAACCTATGCATGATTTATGTGCAGGTCGGGCTATAGTTTGAGATTTTTTTATTTATTTATTTAGGTTTGAGTTAATCTTGAGTCAGTTAGAAAATCTGTTTTATTATTAAAATAATATTAAAAATTTATTTTTTATTAATGTTTATAATTTAAATTAAATAAAAAATTATTTTTTATTATTTAAATAATATTTTAAGTCGACCCAAATTATAAAACCTCTTACCTTAGCCCAATCCATGTTCAAGCTTACCTATGATTCAAAGGGGAGCATTGTAATTACGACTTTGCACTACAAACTTACAATTATACTTAAATGGATTAAAAAAAAATTGACATGTTTGTAATATTGACAACACATTTTTAACCGTAACAATGACAACTCACTTTTAATTATAATAATATATAAGCTTAATTAGTTTTAAATTAATTTCAGTTTTGATATAACAATAACTTAAGCTCAATTAACTTGTATTCAATTATTTCTAACTTAGAATTTTTTCTTGAATTAATTTAAAAATAATTTGAAAAAAATACTAAATTGATTTAAACCTTTCAATTTCTCACAAATAATTCAAAATGTGTATTTATAATTAGAATATCTTTTAGATAAGTTTAAGTCAATTTGAAGCCAAGAAAAACTCTTTTACAAGCTTTTTTAATAGATATATTGATGCAAGGTATAATCTATAGATACATTTGTTGACAGTAACTAAGGAAATCTTGAACCCTCATCTGTGTCGATATAACTCATGATTTTATTTAAACAACTCAAAATGTATCAATACATATGGCTCTTAACGACTAGTTTTTTTTAAGCAATGTGTTGATATAATTCATCATTTTATTTATACAATGACGCTGGAATGAATGAAACAAACAATTTTTAAGGCTACAACGGCTCTCCACCTACCTCATTAATGCCCAATGTCCATAATTCAGTTTTAAGCTTTAAATAGAGGTTCACAACACTTCAAGAAACAAGAGATATCAAAAATTGATCAAGAAAGCATCAAGCAAACTTAAATCCTTTATTTGCTCAAATTTTCATAAATTTTGTACCTATTTGTTTTATTTCTTCTAATTGTATCTCTTCTTCTGTTGCACTATTGTACTTAAATTCCAACAAACACTACCTATTAGAGGTCTTGAATAGTTTGCAAACACTATCTATATCACAAGGGGATTATGGGAATTTGAGTGAAAATATTCAAGAATTTGGGTAGAATTCTTAAGAAAATGGAAAGTTTCTATCTAAGCCTCACTCAAAGGTAACATTTTTACTAGTAAATCGTGGAAATCACCTTAGCAAAAAGTGTCAAGAAGAGAAGACGTATGCTCTGAGTTCAAAGCTTGAAACTCTATACATTAATTGTTTGCTTTCCTTACTTTTAACTCATTTTCACTTTTTTCATTTATTTTCAATTTCTCTTAAAAGTTTAATTTTTTATTAAAAAAAAAACAATTCAGCTCCCTTCGTTCAATCCTTATTTTAAGCTAACAAAATACGTATGCATATCAATTTTTTGTCTAATTAAACGTATTTATAAGATTATAATATTAAGAATTGCTAGTGATATCCTTAAAGTTGTTGATTTCATAAATAATGTATAAGATGATTTGGTTTTACAAGGGCATTATTAAGAATATTGCTAGTAGGGATGACAATATCCAATCCACCCAATGGATTTTGAACAAATTTGCTCCAAACATAAAAGGTTTTTTTGAATAGTGGAGGCGAGGTAGGGTAAGGCGGTTTTTTCATTTGAAAGATTGGCATGGAGTGATTCTAGTATTTACTTGCTCTCTCAATCCTACCTATTGAAATTACTATTGTATCTTTAAATATTTAGTTTTTTTTTTAAGAAAGATATAAGGTAATTACATCTTTTTAAAATCTAGACCTAGACTTTCCCCAGCTACATCTTTTTCAGTTTTTTTTTTTTATGGTTCCAAGCATCTTTTTTGTTCATAGAATCATCTCCTATCAAATCCAGCTGCATCATTTTTAATAGCGGCACTAGGAGTAGCGCCTTACTAAAACAGATATGATACATTTCTTATGTCATTAAGAGCGGTGAATCTTTTGTAGATCATTTATTCATCTTGTATGCTTTATGTCATGCCCAAAGTACTCTACCTTAGGCATCACTTATGATGACCTATTTTAGATAAAACAAAGTATGATACTCCACATATAAGATGACATGGGATCACAAATCTAAAGATTAGTTACATGAATGGCATGTAAGAGTATTTTTATAAACACTTGAGTGGCTAGTACTAAATGGAGTTCTCACATTGGTCCTGTTCAGTAAACTTGTTTTCATAAAATAGGTACCCATATGCCATCTGTAGTTTCTCTTATACTTCAATTTATGAGATCAGTTGCTTACTTTATAAGTAAAAAGG
>JAQSVH010000010.1:27363522-27377663 GCA_029448705.1 Adansonia digitata | reverse complement strand
TTTTTTTTACAAAACAGGCAGTCGTTCGGGAATAGAAAGGGTTACAAATTTTCAATTCGAACCTCGAATTTATTAGATATCACTTTTAAAAAATAACTGTATAAGTTAATTATAATAAATTTTGGTTCAATTTCAAATTTTTGATAAAGCAGCTTATACCGACCTCACCAAATTTAGGCTGCAAGTATGTTCATTCCTGTGCTACTTTGAATGTCCATTTTTCCCCCTGATTTATGGGAAAATCAGACTATAATCCAAAAATTCATTGAACATTTAACCCTAACTAAAATCCATGCAATGAATTGTTGCTTTTGTAGCATATTTTTAACATGAAGAAAAAAGAGAAATGACGTTGCTTTTATGAAAATAACATTTTGCTTGGAAATAAATTTAATGCCAACTTGTCACAACCTCTTTAATTGACTTCACCAATTATGCTATTGATTAGGGCAATAGTTGATCTATAGTTCATGGTGTATTCCTTATTAGACTTATTCATAAAGTGGACATTTGCTAGAAAATTTAAAATTTTTTCTGTCCAATTTAGATTGGGTTGGATTGCACCAACTAAAAAGTATATTTCACTATTCATTACATTATTAAAATATTATTTTTTATTAATATTTATATATTTTATAATTAAATTTAAATAAAATTTATTGTTATTAAATAATTATTCGGGTCAGACTGGTTAAGTTCAGAATAAAATTTTGTTCAAACTTTAACCCATACAAATTAGATCAAACGAGTAACCTAACTCTTGAATAGGTTTACTTTCAATACAAAGAATGTTCATCTTGTTAATGATGTTTAGGCTACAATGAAAATCACAGATCTCTCATTATAAACAAATTTTCAAAAGCAAAATTTTATTTTAAAAAAATAATTTAATACTTCACAAGCAAAGTTAGACAATTGTCAAGTATCTAATTAAGGTTATGCATGATCCAAGTGAAATGCAATTTTAGTCGGACCCAGAGGTTTTGGACGATAAATTAACTCGTACTCTTATAAAACCACTTTGCAATTTAATGTGACTCAAGATAGCATATCGACTTAAATCTTAAATTTTTTCGAATGTAAACATTAAACATAATAATGTTTGATATTATAAATTTAATGATGATTGGGTTCCTATATTCAATGGATTTAGAATCATACATGATAAAAGAATTTTAAAACTCAAATCTTATTTTACAAAAAATTATTTAATATTATCAATAATAAAATTTTTAGATTTTATTAGTAAAATTATAGAATTTCATATAACTCGTGAAGGTATATTTATAAAAATAAACGAATTAATATAAATAATGAGATATGTGATAATATTCAATCTCTTTTGTATTTATATTTTAGAACAATAGCTCCCTTGTGTTATGGAAAAGAAAAATTGAAAGTGGCACGGCCCGTTTTGGCCATGGGGCCTCGTTGAGCCATGCCCTTGGCCTAAGTGGGCCGCCAGGGCTTGAGTCATTTGAGTCTTCAAAATCATGCGTTTTAGTTCATAAGGAAATTAAATTTATCCGTTTAAAAAAAAAAAAAAATCCACTAAGGAAACGAACATTCTTTTTCTTTTTCTCGATCTTTTTCAAAGCTCCGAAAAATCCATATTCTTTCACTGTTTGAAGAAAACCGGGAGAGAGAGAGAGAGAGAAACATCGAAAGGACGAAAGCGAAAGACTTCCGAAATCGATAAGGTAAAATTTAATTAAAAAAAGAGAATAATTTCTCCAACAGGAAAAAAAAAAAAAAGAAGAACATAATGAAACGAAAAAACCAAGATTTTGTTGTGTTGTCTTGTAAGATACACGAGGGATGTTGTGATTTCACTGTCAAAAAGGGGTAGTTGTTAAATTTGTTTGCAAGACTTCTTGTTGGGTTTTTTTGTTCGCATGTCACTTTTAACATATCCTTTTCTTTCGCCTAATAGGAAAGGAAATCTTTATTATTGCGTTTTTTTTGGGTGTCTCTTTGTATGATGCTTTGCTTTCACTGTAAGAGCTTATGGGCATTTTCTGATTTCAATCTTTTTAGGTAAAAAAGATTTTTTTCTTGGTTTTTTAATTGGGTTTTTAGATCTTGAAATGTGGGATTTTTAGGGGTATGCTTTTGTTTTTGGTTTTTTTTTTTAGAGGTAAGGTTTTTATTTGAGCATAATAATGGGTTTTGTTTTAAATTTCTGTCTCAGGGATTGGGTTTTTTGAGGCTGGTTTTGGCAATTTGGAAGGGGGTTATTGAACTCTTATTGAAGCATAGGTGGAATGTGAATTTTTGAGGGGTCGAATTTCAGGTTGGCTTTGATCTGCGGTGTCAAAGGGCTTTGTTATGTAGAAATGGCTGATATAGCAGGCTTACAAGAAGCAGCAGGGTCTAGATTTAGTCAAGTGGAGTTGATTGGCAGAGGATCCTTTGGCGATGTCTATAAAGCGTAAGCCTATTCCGATTTCTTTCATTATCACACTGCTAAAATGCATTGGAATTTATTTACATTTTGTTGTAAGACAAGAACTTTGAGCGAATGTGATACTGTTACTCTTGATTGAAGGTATTATGTTCCACATATTTTAACTTTGTTACTGGTGTTTGATAGGAGTTAATTGGTGAAATGGTAGTAAATAATACCAATGCTATCGTTGAATCTAAATCTTTTAGAGTGTAATTTGAAAATATATCATGCCCTAAGATTTGAATTTGTCCTTTTTTAATTTCAATATAAAGAAAAAAGATCTTCCTGTGATGTGAGTGGGGGAAATGAGGAGCCTCAAAGGCTATTGGGTGTTGATTGACTAAGCCATGAATTGATATTGGATCTTATACACTTTATTAGGAGTTTATGGAGACATCTGGTAACTTTAAGATCCGTATAATAACTTTATTCAATTAAGTTTGTTATTTTGTTAATACTGATTTGATTCTGCAATGTTTGAACCATTATATCATCCTAGATAGGCACATTATTATATGTTAATAATAAAATAGGCATGGAAAACGACTGGTTCTAAAATAAAGTACTTGTGTACTCTCATGGACCATTGCTAATTTTTGATGAACTATTATCACGAATTGAAAGGTTAAAAATGTTGTAAGTCCTTTAGAAACTGAAATTTAGTTATATTGTGTTTAAAATTATTACAGAGTTTTATTTTTTGAATGCCCCCCCCCCCCCCCCCCAAAAAAAAAAAAGAGAATAAAAAAGAGTTAGGGAGACAGACAAAGGAAAAGACGATTTGGTTTTTATGTCGTGCATGTCATAATTAAGTAGGGATTTAATGGGTGAGGTCCCTCTGTTGGCTTAAAGAGGCTCAAAACAATAAATTGATGGATAATCTATCAATGAAATGCAATTCACCCTTTCCTAACATATAATATATGATTCAAAATCAAAATGTGCATTAGAACTCATCAAAGCTGCTGGTTAAAAATTTAGGTTTACAGATGTAATTTGTTTATCATGTGAAGCCAAATCATAATGGTTGATGATTATTTGAAGAAATAAACCTCTTTCAGTGAAAAACATTATGCTTGTAATCAAAGTGAAGAAACCAAAGGCCAATTAAACAACTAAAAGGCAAATGGATTGCTTGTGATTGCTAAACTATTTTGCCTTCCTTTGGTGTAAAAGCTTCTTGACCCAGTGCAATATTCAATGACTTCTTTGGCCTTTGTTACTCTGCAATATTACTTCGTAGTGATGCTGGATAAACAGAAGCTGATTGAAGACTTAAAAAATTTTAGGACTTAATTTAATTACTTTCGTTATTTGAGTTTTATTGTAATTTCTAGGTATTTTAGGTTTATGTGGCGTTTTGTGTTTATCTTAAGGTTTAGGGCTTGGCTTGCAAATACCTATATATATATATATTTGTTTTCTGTTTTTGGTAGCTTTAGATTATGAAATTGTTAAGGTTTGGAAATTAGAATATGAAATTTCCTCACGTCAGTTCTCTCTGGTGTCCTCTCTCTCTCTCTCTCTCTCTCTCTCTCTTTTTTTTTTTTGTTTCTCCTCAAATTTCCTATGTTCCCATCACTTTTTCTCTTCAAAATTTCTCTTTGATCATTTTATTCTCTCTCTAGTTTCCCTTCTTGTTCTACATTGCTTAGCCTATGTGTAGCTTTTGCTCAGTGATAAACGAATACTAATCAATTTTAAGTGAATAAGGTGTGCATACATCTTTTTACACATCTGTTTATGAAATTCAGAAATATATATATATATGCATTGGCTTGATCTTGGGCCACCATGTCTATCGTGCTGACCCTGTTACTTGAGCCAATTAGTAGGTTTTTCACTTCTTGGTTCCTATTAGAGGAAGAATGGATGTTCATACGAGTGAAAAAAAATTTCGTTTCAGTCTCTTATCTATATTTTCCTCTTTTTTCCTTTTAATGAAATGTATGTCTGCTTCATAGGAAGTTCACACTTTGATGAATGTTGTAAAGATTGAAAATGTACAAATAAAGCAAGCATGCAAGCTTCAAAAGGCTAACCTTTGGAACAGAGCCCCTTATGTAATAACTGGTATCCCTTTTTGCTCATCAAGGCAAACTGGTATTTGGTCTCCTTTTCTTGAGTTTACTTGAATAGATTAGGCTGATATTTTTGAAAGAGGGTGCTGTATTGAGCTAATCTCTTCAAGTGAACCATTTTCCCTTTTATTTGTTTATTTATCTATGTATTTTAATAGCACCTTAAAGGACCCTTAATTACGTGGAAACACATCATTTAAATGGCTGGCTATTATTTATGCTATCTATTTTTGTAACCGTTACTCCATTGGTCTATTGGTAATCGTTATAGCACTGATATTGGTTCTTTTTAAATAAGTTAGATAATGGACATTCTGTTTAATATTTGAGGCATATATGGTGCTTTATCTTATTTGACTGTGTAATTGCTGATTATGCTGCAAGATATCTATGACAATTTCTTATCCATAATCATGTTGGTTATGCTATGCCTGTTTAAATCATGGATTATGGTTGATGAAAATGAGATGGATGGCTGATGCATTTCTTTATATGCAGGTTTGATAAGGAACTGAACAAAGAAGTTGCCATTAAAGTTATTGATTTAGAGGAATCGTAAGTGGATAGCTTTGTTATTTTTTGTTTGATTTATTTCTATTTGATTCAGGGTTCGGAGGCAGGTGGTTGCTATGTGAGTCTTATCTATGATCTTCTGTTCGTTGTTCATTTGTTTAAGTATTAACTTACTCTCTTTTCCTCATCTTCCGCTCTCACTTTCATTCTCTTCGAGTATGTGTGAGTTTTCCTGCTGAAAAAAAAAAATCACATTTTCTTGATAAGTAAATTAATTGCATCAATAGTTTGTGCATGTTCAGCAAATCAAATTATCTTCCCTTGGTCAATATTATCCGTAAAAGTCCCATTATAAATTATCAAAATGCATGGGAGTTTGCTAATGTCTTTATTTACTGCAAGTAGATGTGGCATGTAACAACTTCTTCTATTCACTTATTGTGTGTTTTGTTCTTCGTATTTTAGCTCTTTCTTATGCATCCCTTGTTTATATGTTGTTTTATTTTTGCATTTTGCAGTGAGGATGAAATTGAGGACATCCAGAAGGTATTACCTTACTTTCTTCTGAGCCCTGCTTAGTGTGAGATAGAAATACGCCTGTCTCGTCATAATAATGAGTGAATCAATGAATGAAAGTGGAAAAAGTGAAGGTTAACTCCTTTTTTTATGTTTATGTCAGATCAATCACTTCCCGAAAGGATCTTATGCTTTGTATTATTAATATAATCTAGTTTCTTTTTATAATATCTATTTATATAATAGATCGAATTTATCTAATACATTTCTATATAGAATAGAGTGGCGATTAAAATGAATGATTTTCTGAGTATAAATCATGAATCAAAAATGGAAAATCATAAAAGATGGAAAAAGCTTTCAGATCTAGTCATATGATTCCATTATATTGACAATTTCAAAAAACTGTTCATGCTATGAGCATAGTATGATCGTAGTCAGGCAAATATGCCCCCATCAGAATCCTAAGTCTTTAATGAGTAGGTTTCTCAGTCTTTCATAGATATATTTTTTTGTTCCAGGAAATTTCTGTTTTGTCACAATGCCGTTCTCAATATATCACAGAGTATTATGGTTCCTATCTTCACCAAACCAAACTATGGATAATAATGGAATACATGGCTGGTGGTTCAGTTGCTGACCTAGTAGGTTACTTCTATCATTGCTTCTACACGTTTGGTGCATGTTATTTGATTAAAGATTAATTAGGAAGTTTTGCTTCCCTATTTACATGAACTCTGTTTTTTCTTTTCCTCGTTTTAATTTCTTTTTAACCAAGATTTTGGTAACTATGAAAAGTGGCCATAACAATGATCATTGCAAATGTACCATTAGGAAATAAATTACAAAGTGTCATTGGTTAAGACTTTGCAGTAAATAATAATGGTTGCATTTGTTATTGCTCTCTGTTTTTCTTAGTGAGTTTAAGAACTTGATTCATTAGTTTTTTTCTTTTCACTTTTCTAAATTCTAACTATATTTTCCATATGGATCAAAGTCCATTGAACTTGAAGTGCCGTTGCTTTTCTTTTCTTTCTGGCTTTTTTTTTTTTTGGTTGGGGAGGATGGAGGCGGTGGCAAGTGAAGACCGCTGTTACAATAATGTTCTTGTTTAATTTTAAAACATTGATGACATGATAAAAAATTCTATAAACTTTCATTGCTAAATGTCAACTAAAGTAGGTAATAGTAAGTGCAAAATTTTGAAGGCATCAACATCATCTTTCTTGTAGTCGCCCAAAATTTTCTCTTCTGTGCTTTTAGCTCCAATGTCAAGGCATTTTCTTAGTAGACCTTAGTGGTCTCTTTGTTTTTTCTGTTCTATAGTCAGCACACAATGTCTGATTTAATTTTTTTGGGTAAAATACAACCACCAGTATCCTCATATTTGTCTGGTTGCATATGAACTAGTCTTAGCTTATATTTGTGTTGGTGCACTTGTTTATTATCTGATTTGATTCATGATAATTCCTGAAAAACATTTATTTTTTTACGGAAAGCTACTGGTGATTCTTTCTGTGCAGCTCCAGTCGGGCCCTCCACTGGATGAAATGTCAATTGCGTGTATCTTACGGGATTTGCTGCATGCAATTGAATATTTACATAATGAAGGAAAGATTCATAGAGATATCAAAGGTTGTTTTTCTTCACACTGTCTGACCCACTTATAAATATAGTTGTCACTTCTGACAAAGATAAGAAGAAAATTTTATAACATTTAGTTTTAGAAACTTGTATAGGCATATGTTCTGCTTCAAATTATTTGTCTCATTTGCTTTCAGCCTTCATTTAATTTCTTTAAATATTGTTTGGATTTAGTGACTTCTTCTTGTTAACTGACAACATTTTTTATATCACTTTTGGCAGCGGCAAACATTTTATTGACTGAGAATGGTGATGTTAAGGCACTTTTCTTCCTCTTAAATGGGCTTATGTTTAGCATGAATTCTTTTTATTGAGTGACTGAGTGTATGTATAAAATGGGTGGAGATATATGCATTTTGCGGTTGGAAACTAATTTTATGGCCTTTTAACAGGTTGCAGATTTTGGTGTTTCAGCACAATTAACAAGAACGATATCACGGAGAAAGGTACATTATTTTTTTTTATGATACATCATTTTTACCTCCAGTGTATTCAGTGTACCAGGGCCCTGGTTATCTTTGAGAGAAACTTGAAAAGATATTTATCAAAGGATTAAAATCAGCCCACATCCCATTTGCTGCACGATTCATTATCATTTTTATTCAAACAGTGTATGGTGTGTTTGTCAGATGATTGTCAATGAACTAATATGGTTAATGACGTCAGACTTTTGTAGGAACACCGTTCTGGATGGCACCAGAAGTGATTCAGAATTCAGAAGGATACAATGAAAAGGTACTTCCAAAAGCTGTGCTTTGGAGTTTTTCTTGAGTCCTCTGACATGTTTTGCTGCTATTACCTGCCATCCCTCTGCACATTCTCTCCCTCTTAGGCATTCACAACTTGCAATATCTTTGTCTGCCAAGCCTTGTTGAATAACGAGATTCCATCACTGGGACTTTTTGCTGATGCAGGCAGATATATGGTCTTTGGGCATAACTGTGATCGAGATGGCCAAAGGAGAACCTCCACTTGCAGACCTTCACCCAATGAGAGTTCTTTTTATAATACCACGAGAAAACCCACCTCAGGTAATCTCGGTATTTTTTGTTATCATGATGAAATTTATGTTAAATGATTTATTCTTATGTATCTGTTTCTTGTGATGGAATGATCATATATACAGCTTACATGAAATTGAAATTTCTATCCTGCAGTTGGAAGAGCATTTTTCCCGCACCATTAAGGAATTTGTTTCCTTATGTTTGAAGAAAGTGCCTGCTGAGGTAAGCAAGTATGCTTTCTTTTTGCTTATCCCTCTATTTGTTTTAATTTTCTTCATAACGGTTGGAGACTTCTCCACTTTAATAATGTCAGAGATGTGCTTGTCTATTCATGGTAAATCTAAATTGAAATAGTATTCTTTTCTTTTGGGGCACTCATCAATTTCCTTTGTGTTTAATTTGGGTGTTTAAATTTGTTCAGCTTTCATGCATCTTGAATTTTTTTCTCTTTCATCTCCCTCCTCTCTCTCTTTCAGTGTGTTTGATTTAATGCTAAGCTGTGAGTTTACTTTGTTGTTTTACAACCATTAGTACAGATATATTGTGAAATTTCTGCATACTGAAGGGGATTAAATATATCTTTTTTGTTTCGTTGTCTACTTTTCATGTTTGGAGAACTTTTCTTTTTCCACATGTAGTTGGAGGAAATTGATTTAGCATTTGACCCCAACGAGTAGAGTAGGTTGTAGTAGTTGATTGTAGGTAACGTTAGAAAATGGATATTTTTTTTTTTTTTTGGTATCTATTTTTGCATGAACTCTATCAGCTGTCAATTAAAGTTCAACATTACTGTTGGCGTATTGGTGTCAAAAACTATTCTGATGTGTGTAAGTCAAGTGATCCTGGGTTTATTGTCATAATTATCGCTGAATGCTGTAAACTGCCTTATGCTTTTGTTTGTTTAATTCCAGAGGCCTAGTGCCAAGGAACTTCTCAAGCATCGTTTTATCAGGAATGCCAGGAAGAGTCAGAGGCTTGTGGAGAGAATTAGGTACCATCTCGAAGTTAGGGTTTCATAATCTACATATGATAGGAATCTGCATCTGACATGTCCAAGTACCTTGGAAAACACTATGCTTATGGTGTTAGTTATGTTTGAACATGTCATACAAGAGGATGCTCTGTTTGGAGTATCATTTTTGCGTTGCTTATTGTAGTTAAGATGCTGTGTTTTGTGTTCTCAATAGAGAGCGCCCAAAGTACCAATTAAAGGAAGACGGAGAAATGCCCAGAAATGGCCCCAAGGCTCTAGGAGGATCAACTGACACTGTGAAGGTGACAAGAGATATAAGAGGTGAAGAAAGTGTTCGAGCTAGGTGGGTTGATCATGTTGATTAACTGAACTTTTTTTTTTTTTTTTTTAATTTTGATGGGATTCTTATTGACTTGTTCTGATCAGCAGTAATCAGGGGAAAACATTTAAAAATGCTGGATGGGACTTCAGCATAGGTGGACCACAGAGTACAGGTACTGTCCGAAGTGCTGCAAGACCCCCTCAGGTTGGTGAAAGGAAGCTTGAAGTTGCATATAATCAAGCCATACAAAGAACTCCAGAAAGCGGTAATTCGCTTAATGAATTTCAGGAAGCTTCCGTTGGAAAAGATACTAGAGAGTCATATTATGATGAACATCAGGATAATGACTATGATGTACGGTTCCCTCCTCTCTCTCTCTTCCCCCCCCCCCCGCCCCCCCAAAAAAATGCATGAAGCAATTTCAAACTTTTCATTGCGTCGTGGCTTTTGGGATTAAAAGTTCTTCCCTTTCGCCCTATGCCCATATTGAAAAGATGTGTTGCATGGGATGATCTGGCAGCTTCAAAGACTATCAATTTTCTGAAATTGACAGAATGAAACATATGATTACATTGACATGTATGATTAAACTTGTTTGAGAATTCTTTTCCTTGATGCCACTAAAGGGGCTAGAAATTAAGTTCACTTAGCTAGATTCAACGATTATTTTTGTTAAATTAGATCCAGCTTCATGCAATCTGTTTTCCTTTTTTTTTAAAATTTTTATGTTTTTTTACACTTAAACTATACACACTGTTGTCAAGGGTGCAAAGGCAGTCAAGGTGCTAGAAGCTTATATTGCTTGAGGCGCAAGGCACAAAAATATGCACTCGCCTGATTGAAGTAATGCACAATATATATATGTATCCATACAAAATAAGCTTAAGATTACAAACTTGAAAGAATGGTCCACTTCTATCCTGCAAAACATGCAAAATTTTCTTTTTCCTTTTTCTTTTTTTGGGCAATATGCACAATTTGTCTATAATCCCAAGTTTGTTGCTAAATATTTAAATATTGAGAAGTAGAGAGTTTGATATTGTACCTTTTTTTTTTACTATTATAGGTACAGTTTATGAAGGAAACATAAAAATAAAAGAAATGCAAGTGAACTTCAGGCAGGCTTTTTTACCCTATCGCCTTATTTAAAAAAAAAAATTAAAAAAAAAAAGCCGCCTAGGCATACCAGGAATGTGCCTGATCAAATGGGCCTCACCTGAAAGGGTCCGAGGCGCTTTTATTTTTGCATAATACACCGTAGCGCCTATGTGTGTGCCTTGACAACACTGACTATACGATACTTTTATGCTCAGATTTTTTCACATTGTTTTTGTTGCTTTATTCCCAGGATGAAATGTCTGTCAGTGGGTCGGGAACTGTTGTCATAAGATCTCCTAGAGGATCTCAATCATCTGCATTGTTTCGCGACCAAAGCTCTCTTGTAAGCTTCTTTCACTTCCTTCAAAGTTAACTTCACAAAAATATTAAGTAGATAAAGTCTCCATCAACTTTTGTGTCACAGCCGTTGATTTTATTAGATTTTAATGTCTTTTGTAGTCTAGCAGCGCATATGCTTCTTTTGAAGATGCTTCTATCAGTGGAACTGTCGTGTTCCATGGACATGATGACTCTGATTCTCCTTGGACCCCAAGATCAGGGCTAGGAATTCAAGAGAGAACTTCGAGTGCTTCAGTTGAAGATAGTGCAGCAAATCTGGCAGAGGTTGGTTTTTAAATCTAAACCTTTTTAATTTTTTTTTTGGTTCAGTTGTGAGTTACAATTTTATAGTGTAAGTTTCGTTGATTAATAATAGATATTAATATGTTTTATGATATTTGTCTAGCTTACAAATTTTTGTTCTGAGTAGTTTTGCTCTATATTACTCGGACTCGGGTGTGAGTGTTAGATACGGTTATGTGTCTAAAACGATCATATTAATTTTTTTAAAGTTTTTCCATGTATTTGGAAGGTCCTTGAAGGATCATATCCCCATACCTATGTCTGGATACGTGTTGGCCACGAATGTTAGACATGGCTATTTCAAGAAGAATGAAGAGTCCGAGCAATGGAGGTTTTGCTATCATGTATCTTTAACATACACATGTTTGATAATTTCTTGATTTACTTATTGTTCTTAATTCTGTCTAACAAGATACACACAAGCAATTATCTAGCTGGAATTTTCCTATAGCCTTTTTGTTGTATAATGTATTTATTATTGGATACGCAAATTCCTCCTGAAGAAATCCCCGTCTACTGGGGAACTTGAATTTATTATTAGCTACTAGATTGAGAGTGTATGATCATGGTTTTGGTTGAAAAGCTCATCTTTAATGTCAATTCAGGCGAAGGCCGCAATTCAAGCAGGGTTTCGGAAAGGAAATGCTAAGGACAGGTCTGCAATGAGCAAGTTTGGTAACCACGTGCATGAAAACAGAAGAAGAGACCAAATGGGTAACAGTTCGGATTCTTCCAGGTAAGCCTAATAAAGAATTAACCATTCCGTATCTTCGAAGCAGAATTTTATATAGCTTCAGTTATAACTTCGTCGTTTCAATATCTCTGAAGTATCGTAATTCTATTCCAGCAGTTCTCGTGAATATTTTGATGCACAAAGATTATTTGCAAGATCACACCAACCAAATGACGATGAAGAAAATGCTAAGATAGCATTGTCATCTGTACCGCTATCCATGTTGATTATCCCTTCACTAAAAGAGGTGCGAACAATGAAATGTTTAGTTAGTTTTTCCTTGTCAGTTATTTTGATAGATGTAACTTTGAAATAGTCTTCCAATTTAAGTAAATCTATAACCCAGAGGCTTTTATTAAGATGCTTCTAATCTATGTTGCTACGACTTTTCATTCTTCTTGTAGTACTCATGTCTAACACCTATGTCGACGCACACCTGGATATGGGTATGGGGATATGACTTTCTAAGGACCTTCCAAATACATGGAAAAACTTAGAAAAACAGATGAACATATTTATGTATGGCATATACCTGTAGCTGACATTCATACCCGAGTTCCAGTAACATAGCAAGACGGAGTGAACCTGCAAAATTTTGCTTGTTTTTAAGTCATTAATTTATTTCAAAAGCTTGATTGTGTAAAGTTTATGCTTTTAATCAAAGCCAGCACCTGAACATGGTTATATGGCGAAGCTGTATACTATTACTATATTGCATCTGAACATTGTGTCCGATGCATATGCAGATATAGGTAAGGGGATATGAACTTTGTAGGATCCTCCAAATACATGGAAAAGCTTAGAAAAAAATTAAATTTGCACATGTTGGACACCTATCTATATCTGACATTTACAATCGAGACTGAGTTAGGTTTACTGTGATTCCTTCTTCCATTTTCTGTTTTACTGTTTCAGCTACCGACATTCATTAAGTCCCAATTAGATTTGTTTGTCTCTTAATAGTTTGTCAGTGCACACAATGTAGGTCATTGCTGACGATTCGGAAGGGTCCGTTGTGCGTGCAGTTGCAAATTCTCTCGTGAATATGGAGCGCGCGAAGCCCGGATCTTGTGAAGCTCTTGTTCGCAAGTTGCTCGAGCGATTGGCAAGGTTAAAAATTTTTGTGAAAAGAAAAATAACTTATTTTATATCCCCGCTTTTCGTCTTTTAACTTGATGACACTCAAGCAGAGGTAAAATTTTGCAGCTCAAAGGAATCTTCGTTGAAGGATATGCAGGAGCTAGCAGCTTGCAGGTTCGATAAAGGCAGCAAGATGAATCCCGAAGATACACGAATTACGAACTCGGAAACCGAGAGTAGGAAGAAGCAGCAGCATAAAGAACTGCCTTCAAATTCCAACTTGAGCCCACTTGCAAGATTTCTACTTTCTAGGTTTGTTGAGATGTTACTCCTTTAACAAATTATTTTTATTTTAGAAGATGAAATCCTATTTAAAATATGTTCTTTTAATAGCTGGAAACTGTAGGACGATAAGGGATAGTAAAAAATGAATACCTGATCCGATTTTTGTAGATTCGGATATTTGATTTGCTATCTGTATTCAATTCGAGCAATTTAGATAGAAATCTTTGGATATCTATTATCCAAATCTATTTTGATTTTGGTTCGGACTTCAAATAGTGTCAAACATTTGAATGTGATATTTAATTCTTGTTTAATTCATAATTTATCGTTTAAAAAATTGATTTAATGAATTTATATTTAGTAGATTTGAATATCTGACCGATAGTGCTATCTAAATCAAATGTAGATTCAGATAGTAAGATACGAATAGTAAGCAGATAATAAATAAATTAAATTTGTAAATATCCGATTCGTTGCTATCTTGAGTAAAACATTTTGAGATCTTCGTTTTTCTTATGATGCAGATGGCAAAGCCAAACATAGAGGGGCTCTTTTCAACCAAACTTAAGAAGCAAAATGTGAGATTTTGATTATATCTTTGTTCTGTAGTGTGTTTTCTTTCATATGCATTTGTTCTGATTTTGATGTACATAATAACGTTGTAAGAAATTGTGTATCTTATTATATCCATTATGATTAAATTCTCTCTCTCTCTCTCTCTCTGTAATTTTTTGCTATTTTTTACATTACAAGATGTAATTTCAGCAGCATTAATCATTAATTAAAAATAATCTGTTCTCT
>JAQSVH010000010.1:27351813-27362070 GCA_029448705.1 Adansonia digitata | reverse complement strand
TTAAAATGAACAGTAGTAACTCAAAAATATCAGAGATTTCAGCCATGGGCAACAAGTTTTACATAGCGGCAAGGTAGCGCAAACTATGTTACTCCAACAGTCTTTTTTCTTGAAGCATTTGTGTCTAGCACTTGCGTCCAACACATATTAGGATATGGGTATAAGAGTACAATCCTCCAAATATATGAAAAAAACTTGAAAAAAAATTAAGTATACCAGCGCCAGATGTATACTCGTATCTAATGATGAACTCCGAGTCCAAGTAACATAAAGCATGAAAAGGGGGTTCAACGGAACTTTTCGGGCTCAATGAATGGAGATGTTGTTAAATAACAAAGTTTAACAAACCATTGCGCAAAATTTTTCTAATTTGAAACTCTGGAAAGCAACTACCATAATGGTTTAGTTACAAATTTGGGACCACTAGATTTGCTAACCTAATATTACAGGCACAACAAAATTTAGGGATTGAATTCATATTCACCTCTTCGATTTCTATTTGAGTTCTGCAGGGAGAGCAAAGTCTAGGACATTGAATGCGAAGCACCGCTTAACTGCGAACTCTGAATGAATTAGCTTAACTTCTGGGCAAGAAGAGGGAGCATGAGCTTTCATGATGGGGGTACACAAAGTTAAACCAGCAAAACTCCATTTCAGGTTAGAAGAGTCATCAGCATATGATTGATAGAAAGCAAAAACAAAATCTTTTATCACATTGTTATTGTGTAATAGCACTTTTTTTTTTCTTTTTCTTTTTTCCATTTTACATGTGCCAAGCAAGACCAATGACGCAAGCATCATCCGTCATCCAGCAGATAATAAGCCATTATGCATTAAATAAGTTGTTTTCCTATCTCACAGAAGAAAAGTTGTCGATCACTTACTGGCAAAATAAAACCTCAAACCAAAGTCGGCCTTCTCTTCATTTAGTTTTATGCAATCCCCTATTTCCATCTACCTCGCGAAGGTTGCTTTACCGGAGTCAGCTTCCGGAATGCAGCGTGCAAAATCATAACTAGAAGGCAAATACAATTATAAATTCACCCAAATTACATTGATAAAAAAAAAAAAAGAATATGCAATATTTACCTATATAACTGACACCCAGGGCACAGCATAGAGCCATTTGAACGTTCAACCATATCAACATAATTGCAATAGCTGCAAAAGATGGAGATGAGATTATCGTTATAAGATCAAAAGAAAATAGCTTCTATCTGCTATATGCTGCTTCATTTCTTCATTTTCCTTGAATTATCCGTGCACATCAATCGTCACCAATGCATACTCGAACATAGATATGAGGATATGACTCTTCAAAAACCTTTTAAATATGTGAAAAAATATTTTAAAAAATTGAACATATGTGTGTAGGACACAATACACATACCCGAGTTCGAGTAACACAGGTTATTACTTGTCTCCCCCTTCCTACAGTATCTACAAACCATAATCTTTTGCCTAAGATTCACAGGAAAATTTACTATTTTGCAGTTTGCGTAAGGCAAGGAGTCATCTTTTGCAGATGTAAAGATCGAAACCAGGCATCCAGTCATCGAGTAAGCTCTACGATCTACAACGGAAAATCCTAGAAGCATAATTGACAACTCTTCCGAAAATCATAAAAATTTTCCTCTACTGAAAGGCCATTTAGTGCTGAGATATGAGAACTGACCGCATTGCGCGATGCGAATGGCGACCAGTTGAATGACAGGAAATCTCTCCAAACACCATTTATCACTGAAGAACCTGAATAAATCCCAAAGTGCCAAACTTGAAATCAACCCAACAAGTGCAAGTGGCAGCTGATACCTATGAAGCAATAACAGAAAACTAGTCATTAACCAAGCTGTTTTGATTTTTTTTCCTCTTTCCCACAAATTTCTGAGGAAACAAACAGAAATCCCCATTTACCTCATCCTTGAAAAGAACCAAAATAATCCTCACAACTAACAACAAAAATTTACAAATAATGTAAAGAAAAAAAAAGGGTTTTAGCTTACAGAGAACAAGCGAAGAAGAGAATAAAAAGTGAGGCATAATTCCGAGCATAACGCCTAACATTCTCATGAACCCTGAGCCTCGCTTGGGAAACCGAAGATGGAAATGAGTAGGACCCAAAATCCCCGAAAAATCCTTTAGTCCACGACGGAGTTTCGCCAGAGAAATCGTTGGTGGTTAGCTTGGCGAATGGGTTAAGGGTGATGATAGAGAGCAGCGTCCATAAATGAGAAAAAAAAGAGATCAAACATCCGAAAAGGAAGCTGCTGATTGGGATGTTTATTGTTGAGTCGCTGATTGTGGACGTACTAGTGGTGGCAGAGGCAGCGCCGGCGGCCGTCTGGCGGTTGTCGATGAGGTCTAAGTAGCCGGAGTCACGGAGCCACGATTCGAAGGCAGGGTCGGGGACGCTGAGAGACAATGGATTAGAGGAGAACACCATTTTCTTTGGCAAATTTTTTTTAGCGATTCTTTTCTTCCTTTTTTGAGGGGTTAATTGACTTTTAAATTTGGGATTTTTACATTTTGTTTAAGAATAATAATTTTTTATTTTATATATATATATATATATATGTGTGTGTGTACATGTAGGACCCTTTTACCGCCATGAAAGTCCAACTAAACGTTCAAAGATCCCCCGAGGATATCTCACCTTAGAAAAAATGGCACTGAGACATTTCTTCAAACGTCTTACCTTCACTTCAAGCTATGGATTCTCCACTCTCTCACGCCGTTTCGTTCATCCATCTATCACTCCCTTGTTCAGAAACATCAACCGCAATAGCCAGCCATTAATTCCCGCGAAGATTTCGCTTCCTTTGTCTCATTGTCACACTTCAGTAACTGAACCTCAATCCTCTGCCTTAATATCTCCTTATCTCTCTGTTCGTATTCGATGTCAAAAAGACATTGCTGTAAGCTTTAATTCAATGATTCGTTTTCTGGCTTTTGTCTTATAGATTGAAGGAAAATTTAACTTTTTTTTGGGGGGTGGGGGGGTGGGGTGGTGCTCTTGTTCAGGATATATTTTCTGAAGCTCTTATTTGCTTTGGTGCAAATTCAACCATTGTGGATGAAGATGACAATTGTGACACTTCTACTGAGGTTGAACTTCTTTTTTCTCATTTTCTTAAAGATAGGATTTTGATTGTAAATTATGGGGTTTTTTTTTTTTTTTTGTTTCATTTTTTCCTTTTTGGGATTGTTTTTAAGGTTCTTGTCCACGAAGAACTCGGTGACCAAGCTTGTGAAGTTGCTTCTTAGTGGGTTTAATTTACGAATAGGTTTTGAAGGATTTTGTATTTCTTATGCAGATATGCATTGAGTCCATATTTCCTGAATTTGAAGATGTGGATGTATGCATCTCACGGGCTGCTGATTCTGTAGGCTTAAAAAAGACACCAAGTTATGAAGTTAAAAAGGGTGAGCAGTATGACTGGATAAAGAAAACTCAGGTTAGTTTACTTTTCTCTTTCATCTCTTATGGTACAATTTTTTTTATTTTCATACAAAGTAGATTGTAGTTGAGAATAAGGGAAGAGTTAATAGATACTGAGATTCGAATCTTAGACATACTAAATGTCACTTATTAATGATATTTGCCTGAAACAATTGGATTAAGTCACAGGTCTTTTTATGGTATAATTTAGCTTCAAAGTTACCTGCTACATAAAATAATTGAGGAAAAAATATTATTAATTAAAATTTAATTATGGTAATGAGTTGTAATTAGTACTAATAAGGAGAAAAAAATAGGAAACAGAGTTGATTTATGTAGAAGAACAAAAGAGTACGGAGTGTGAGGTAATGACGCTGATACTGATAAGGCTTTGAATCACTTGAGCTTTTTATTTTTTTATTTTTTTTATAACTTGTAAAAAAATGCAAGTTTGGTGTAACATCAATTAAGCTAATGCTTTATGTATTATGTAGAAAGTAGAAACTAAATTGATTCACATTGAGTGACTTACTTTTTTTTGGAATGTATTCAATAATTACTTTTAAGTTTTAACTTTTGGGAGGATTATTGTTGGATCTTTTCTTATAATTGGTTTGTGCATAATTAAAGGTGTTCTCCAATGGCATTAGATGTTGAGTTATACTGATAAAATCTAATTTCACTGATCACATAATTTTGACTCCTTGTTTCTGTTTGAGATAGGAATCTTTTGATCCAGTTGAAGTTACTGAAGGACTTTGGATTGTTCCTGAGTGGAAGCCTCCCCCAGTATGGTTTACATTCAATCACCTTCCCTTACGTTTTTGTTGCAATCTTTATTTATCATATATATGTAACCTATTTTACCTGGACTTTTCATTTTTCTTAAAGTATTCATGTTCGACATTGTGCTCAATACATATTTGGACATGAATCCTCCAAATAAATGAAAAAAATTAAAATAAAAAGTTGAGCATATCCGACGTTCACCTCTGAGTCTGGATAACATGGTATGCAACTCCCTTCTTTGCCATTTTCTAGAATCTACTGGGCATTGTACTGTAGTAGGCCTTTTAAACTCCTTTTAAGGGAGTACAATATTGCAAGTTAGCTATGTACCTTATTTTCTATGTACATAGAATAATTTTTCTTTGTAACTTTTTTTGAAAGTATCGTTGGTGAATTGAACAAGTATAATGTGTTTATTTTCACTCCATTAGGATGTTCAAGCAACAAATATTATTCTGAATCCTGGATTGGCATTTGGAACTGGGGAGCATCCAACCACTAGGTTATGTTTATTGCTGCTAAAGAGTCTGATAAAAGGAGGAGAACACTTCTTGGATTATGGCACAGGTTCTGGCATTTTGGCAATTGCAGCACTGAAGGTAATTTAATTCTTAGTTATATGACTGGAATGTTAAGTATTGATTATAATAAAAACCTTGTCAGTCTGACTTATTTGTAAACATTTCTAGGTCCTGACATTGGTATTAAATTCCATTTATGTCAATATTTATTCTATGAATTTGTTGTTTATAATAGATCTTGCATAACTATTTGATAAGTTTTAAGTTTTGTTATACATCTTCCATGTGCTTATGCCTATGTTGTTCTGATTTTTTTTTTTTTAAGTATTCATGTCTGACACTTGTATTTGATGCATATCTAAATATGGGAATGAGGATATGACCCTCCAAGTACATGAAAAGAATTTAACAAAAATTAAACATAGCCATATCGAATTCATGCTCGTATCTGACACCTACACCTAAGTCCGAGTAATGTAGCATATGGGTTGGTAGATTTCTCATCTCTTCTTGCTATAAATCTTACCCTATGTTACTTCAATTCTTCATTTTTCTTCAAATACCTATGTGTGCTATCCGTGTTTGAAATATATCCGAATATTGATATGGAAATATGACCCTCTAAATACATGAAAAAACTTAGAAAAAATTGAACATGCCCATATCGAACACATACCTTTATCCAAAACCAAGCCCAAGTAACATATTCTTCTCACGTTTGCATGTGATTTCAGATTCTTGTCAAATAATGTTGTAATATACTTGTGTCAGCAAACCCTCAGATAATAATTTCTCATTAACTATGCCACCTGCAGTTTGGTGCTTCTTTGTCCGTTGGAATTGATATAGATCCTCTAGCAATAACATCCGCACGTCAAAATGCTGCTCTCAATGACATAGGACCTGAAAATTTGCAATTACGCCTGGTTTCTGGCAAAACTTCCTCCCCATCAATTGATGAACAGAAATATGTTGAAAAGCAAACTTCATGTGAGACGGTGGTTGAATCTCAACAAGAAAAATATGATGTGATCATTGCAAATATACTTTTAAATCCTTTGCTAGAACTGGCAGATGATATTGTCTCTCATGCTAAACCGAGCACAGCAATCGGCCTTTCTGGTATTCTATCTGAGCAGGTATTTTCCCCAGCTTTAAGTGATTCGTTTTATTGGTATTATTGGAAACTAGATATTTGATTAGAATGGTTGCCTATATTTGATTATGGCTTTGTTCAAAGTGGCAAGTTCATGTTTACTTTAGAACTTTGAGAGTTTTCTTCTGTTCAGAGAGCACATCATAATGATCTTAAAAGAATCTGTGTTACTTGGATTCGGGATTGAGTGTTGGATACAGGCATGTTTTCCACATATATGTTCAAATTTTTTTCTAAAGTTTTCCCATATATTTGAAGAGTCTTTGGAGGGTCATATCCCCATACCCATGTCTTTTTTTGCATCATAGATGTGTATTTAAAGAAAAATGAAGTTGGAGTAATATAGTAAAGAAGTAATCTCAAAGGTCCCGTACTTTTGAAGGGGATGGACTAGAATTAGGTTAATAGCAATCAGCAAGAAAAAATCAACTTTATGAGCTGATTTTGTGTATATGCACACTAAAGCAGAGTGTTGGTGCAACAGATTGCAGCTAATAAGATTTGAATCTTAAATCTGTTAGATTGTACCCCTTAAAGATGACTTCATAAATCAACTGAATTATGCCTCATGTTCAAATCAAGTCAAAAGTTTAGACTAAACTGCATTTGCCTAACTCAGACTCGAGACACCATGAGATCATAATTTACTTTTCATTTGTCTTTGCAAGTTTCTTTCGCACAGAATCTTATTTCATTAATGGGTCCTCAGACCTCATTTTTCGATTATGTTTTATGCAGCTTCCCTACATTATAGATCGATATTCTCCATTCCTGGACAACATATCTGTGTCCGAGATGGACGATTGGGTTTGTTTAAGTGGCACAAAAAAAGGAATTCCGACTAGCAGCTGAAGGAAGTTTTAGTGTTTCGACCAGCAAGACACAAGAAATGGTCAGTTCAAGAGCTCGGTAAGCCGATGGACATTAAGCTCAGGTATCACAATCTGCTGGTCTTGCAGAATGTCATTGTTGCCAATGACTTTCAATGTGTAGAATCTAGATAAGTTGTTAGTAATATATCACTGAGAAAATATGTAACTAAGATTCTAAGGAAATTTTTTTAATCGAAATATCTTATTCTGAAAATAGCCATATGAAGCAGCAGTTATCAGAACATCTGATCTAATATTTAAGCAAGTCCGCTAAAATATTATGACACTGAAATGGACTATATGTTACCAAAATATAACTTAAGCATCTATTCCCCTGCTTCTAAATGCTACAGCTGACGGACTCAAGGATGGTGAATCAGAAATCGAAAGGTTTACATTATCATTGAAGTTACCTTCTTGAATCAAATCATTAGATAAAACGTCAGCGCTTGAGTTGTCTCCTAGCAAATTCCGGGGCTCTTTTAGGGATATAAACCAGGTAACTCACCTGGAAAAAAGAAGATATAAGAATATTATAAATAACAATTAAAAGTAATCAATAAATCAATGCTACCGGGATAGAAGACTTGGACAAAATTTTGTGACAGGTTAAAACCGAACCTGAGCCATTTCCCCACCCCGCATCACGGACATTGTCTTCTGCTAAAGTTGTGAACCGTCCTTGGTCTCATCTTCCAGTTTATCCGAACTGATGTCCCCAGATGTAGATATAGAAGAAGAGGATCGCTTATCGAAGGCAGAATCGTGGGTATTATTAACTTTAGCACCGTTATTGCCGCACTCGGGGGGTTTCACAGTTTGGGCAGTTCAAAAACCACCCTCATTCACACTACTCTCGCTTACCAACTTAGCTTGAGAAGATTCTAGGGCTGCAGATTCTTGTGCTTGGGTGGTATAAGTATTAGGTGATCCCTTTCTTATTCACGATTTAACGGACTTTGGCACATTAGAAACAGAACGTGCATGATCCTCGGGGGTTTCATAGTTCGGACAGTTTCTACATCACCCTCGTTTACACTACTCTTAGTTACGAACTAGGCTTGAGAAGGTTCTTGTGAAGCGGCTTCCTGTTTTTCATTAGTGTTAAGTATTAGGTGCTTCCCGTCTGGTTCGTGACATAATCGATTTTGACTTATTATAAACAGGATCAGCATTGATAGCTGTCTTAACCTCTACTCTCGGAATACCAGCAGGAAGTACCTGAGCTGCTGGAGAAGCGACATTGCTCTCCACAGTCCCGGAATATTTGCTATCTTCATTCATATGTTATGCTTTCCAATCGTTCTTACGAGAAGTGGTAGTGTCTCTTCTATCCGGAGTCTATCTAATCAGTTGACTCACTTGGCTTGCGGTCACCACTCTTAGCATCTCCCTTAGGGGTTTGAATCCGAAACGCATCGGTGTTTATAGCGGATGCTTTTTTAACATCACGATCACTCTTATCGTTCAGAGAAATTAAAGGATTTATGTTTGTCTGAAGCCCTTCACAAAGCTTCCTTAAGTTTTCCAGTGCACGCTGTCTTAAAATTGATTCCACAGTAGAAAACTTACTGTTTTCCCTCGAGGCATCAGTTTTCACAACGCCATAATAACTAGGTTTATCGTCCTCGTCACTTTCTTCAACATGGCTCGTTCTAATGTTAGAAACTTCTCCATGCTCGACATATAGAGGCTTTTAGTCTCCTATACAACATGGGAATGCTGAGTTAACTCCCTCCAACTACAGGCATCGTTACTATCATTGCTTCTGCGGGACGGATAATCATCGTAGTCGTATACTTCTTCTTTAGGCTCATCGGTGTTCAACTCTCGGCTTCTTTCGTGTTCGTGTTTAACAACAGTAATAACCGACTTCAGCCATCTCGAATTGCTCTCCTCCATCAGTCTTTCCTCAAATGGATGATCACTACCTTCGTTATACCCACTGCAAGAAAAACAACTCGTCGATCTGTGCCTACTCCTTCTGTTTCCACTTTTAATCTTCTCGAACTTTCTTCTATCTTTCTCCTTCCTTTCCGACCTGCCCCTTCTCTTCTCATATCCGATCTCGTCACCGCTAATCCGACAAGTTGAGCAACTCCGTGACCCACTACTCGTAGAACTCATACTGACATCTCTCCTGGACTTCTTCCTCTTGCCGGTTCCCTTCCTCGTTTCATTATTTTCAACCCTCCTCGAAACTCTACGTTTCTTTACACGAAGAAAATCCTCACTACTTTCTTTGCTGGAAGACCACCTTTCACATACCAGACCGGGACCTTCGACTTATGTAATCATCCTCAGAACTAGAGGAAGAAACAGACACCATAATTCTCGAATCACTATCACTCGAACAAGGAAAAGAATCGTCTCGTCGACGTCGAAGCTTCTCGGACTTTGCTCTTCCTCATCCGCGACTAAAACGAACGATGCATATACGTATATACATAATGGAGAGAAATTAAGAATCCGACTTAAGCCTAACTTATTTTTCAAAAATTAATGATAGTTTTAGTCACTACTTAAAAAGGGTCATCAAATAATCAATCGAATCACCCAATTAGATTGTAAACTAATTTTTTTTATTATTTTACAAGAAGAAAATACCATCAATATCAGTCCAAATTTCTCAATTTTTCAGTTTCCTAGTGCAAAATAAACCAAATTTAAAATTTTATATCGTTTAAGAACAAAATAACAAAAAAAAGGGAGCCTAAAGATCTCACCTTTCTTTAATGTTCCTAAGTTTTCTAGGCATCCAAACAAACGTTAAATCTTTAAGTACAAACTAATTTTTTAAGTTTTACAGGAGGAAAATACCATCCATATCAGTCCAAATTTCTCTTTCTTTCAGTTTCCTATTGCCCAATAAGCCAAATTTAAAATTTCCAATCTTAAAAAAAAAAAAAAAACCAAAAAAAGAGCCTAAAGATCTCATCTTTCCTTAATGTTCCTAAGTTTTCTAGACATCCAAACAAAGGGTAAATCTTTATGCCACGCAACTATAAAATGCAGCTAATTTAACAAACCGAAAAAAAGAAAAGTCAAAGAAAAGGATAATATATTCGAAGAAACTTCCTGAGAAAAATCCAAGACAGAATAAGAACAACAACAAAGCAGGTTTTTTTTTTTTTTTTTCTTAATTATCTTTTTAGAAGAGTTTGGCAAAACACATTGGCTCTTGACATGATCAAACTGGCTTGTGTTAACCATAAAAACCATTTTATGTAATTTAAATCATAAATAAATGATAACTTTCTTTTTTACTTTCTATTTTATTATTCTAACTAGTATAAAAATTATTATTTAATACCTTGATAACAAAAAAATTTATTTTTGCTTGATATAAGTTTTTAATTTTAACAGCGAGGACAAGTGAAAATGCATATATTAAAAAATATAAACAATTATAGATGGAAAATAAGAATTATGAGTAAATTGTTATGTTGTAATATTACAATAAAAGTTCATTAATAGTCT
>JAQSVH010000010.1:27323666-27340762 GCA_029448705.1 Adansonia digitata | reverse complement strand
AATATTAAAATATATTAAGTTATTTATATTTTAAAACTTAAAAAATAATTATTAATTTATGAAAAATTAAATTAAAAATATATAAAATATGAACTGATTCGAATGAATTTAGATTACTCATTTACAAATTTGAGGCCTATTTCAGATTCAACTTGAGCAAGTATTAATATGTTGATACTGTACTTAAGCCTAACTTAACCTAACTCTAATTACAATAGGTTATGAATAATTTTATCAAATGATAAAAGAAGTTAAACTTTATTAACATGCAAATTAAAACCGTTTGTGCACACATACATTTAACTCAATACATATTCCAAAACATTTAACTCAATACATGTTCCCCACCTGACGAGCCGAGTTTGAATCCTTAAGGTTGACCAAAATTAGAATCAAATTAGACCGAATTCAAGCTTAATTTAAGTCTCATATTAATGAATATCCACTGGCTTAGGTTGCAAAAAGTTTTACCCAAATTCAATCCAATCACGTAAAATCAATATCCAAATCCGAACAGACTCAGTGAAATTTTGACCCAGAAAATAACTCAAATGAAAAATATCCTTTGATGTAGGCATCCAGATACTCATTCACATATTCTGCCATTTCAATGTAAGAACACAGTAAACTATGAGGTAGAAACAAGATTCATTTAACATTTATATTTGGGTAAAGTTTATAAGTTAATTTTTTTTTTTCAAAGTGAAAAACCAGTATTTATCTCAAACATGACAAACATAAAGGCCCACATAATGTCAGTCTAATATACTTTGCAAAAACCTAAAATCTTTCAGCTGTCATTACTACAGGAACTGCTTCAGTATGTTTTCTTGCCAGATATGGACCTCTCTGAACAGCTTCTTGCAACTGCAAATGAAAATAAAAAAGGACCGAAAGCATTATATAAAGCATATATGTTACTCAGACTAGGGGGTGAGTATCCAACATGCGTATATGTCCTACATGATATGTACAATTTTTTTTTCAAGATTTCCATGTATTTGAAGGGTTTTTGGTGGATAATATCTTCGTATCCATTTTCAAATATAGGGCAAAATAGGTATTTTTTTAAAAATAAAAAGTCGGAGCAATATAGCGAAGTGTGATAACAAAGGGTTCCAGACAGAATTTGCAAAAATGCATATCAGAGTAATCTATGGATGTTATGAAATGCGTATAAATTACAAGCACCAGATGACATGCGTAGCATGAATTTGAGATCCCTATCAACAACCCCCAGAATTGGCATCGTGCCATTGCTTGACACGACTGAAATGCAAAAGAAAAGAGGCAAGGAAGTGTATCGGTTTATAACTAACCTTCCCGGCTATTCCAGAGAGTGCGGGGTCGCTAACAAGTTTACTTGACATGAACGCCTTGTGGATTGCCTTGCAACAGTTGTATCTAGCCTCCATGCCTGACAATATCAAAAAAATCAGGAACATAGAAAAATCAGGACATATGGGAGCTTGGGATTTCTTTTAATGCACAAAAGATTAGAGAAGAAATAGTGAACGATCATTTTGGATGTATATGGGAGCTAGGGTTCAAAAGAATGGAGACATTATAATTGAACTTTCACATTTGATTTGGAAAAGAAAGGAGGTGATCTATTACGATGTCAAAAGCAATATACCTATTTTAGTAGTGTCAGTAGTTGGGTCAGTCACGATGCTTATTATCTCCTGTTTCGAGCAAATCTCCATCAGGCACCATACTCGAGCTACTAAACCTGTTATTACTCTGTACCCCTGATATCAGCAAAAGCGATATCATGTTAATTAATTTCTTCATGCATGGTCATTTAGCAACTATGCAGACCAAAATGAAACAAGATATAGGTAGAAGCACAAAAACAGACACCTTCATAGGTCAAAGCTCTTATATTTCATCTTATATGGCGAGCACAATAGGCAAACTAATGTATATTCTTATTCTTCAGTTTGTTTCACCTAAGCATCCAGTTTACCCTTTATTTTTCTTGGTAAGAATATTGTCATGTGAAAGCAGTAAGTTCAACATTAGTTACAATAAAATTTTCTACAAATAGAAAACTAAATTTAACCTTCATTTCTTAGATAAGTAAATCTATGTTGCTCCAACTCTTAATTTTTCTTAAAGTACGTGTGTTTCCAGACATAGGTATAGGAATATAACCCAAACATGGAACAACTTTAAAAAATTGAACATATCCGTGTCAGACACATATCTAGATCCGACACTCACACTTGAGTCTAATTAACATAGAAGTAAAGGGGTTACTTTAAACGTTTTTCCCTTTGAATCTAGAGAAATTACAAGGGTATGATTCCTAGAGGTAAAAGCAAATTTTAAACAAAAAGATAGGGGGCTCAATATAATAATTTGGGGGGGGGGGGGCACAAAACTTGTAATACAAGCCAAAAGTTTCCGTTTTCCCTCATCTTCTTGGCAGCAAAAAAAAGCCTTGACAGGAATTTATATGACAGACCCTATCTTACACATCTGCTTGCTTTCTTCAAAGTTCAAACTAGAAACCATTTCTATGAAAGTAAAATAGTTTCAAATTCAGAAAAAAACCTTTAGTTAATTTCATCCCGATACTTTGGTAAAATACGTATAACCTGAGATTCAAGGAATATAGTAAGTAGGCAAGATATATCGAAACTGTACACAAATAAGCCCCTGAATCAGCTTTGCTTGTAGAAAAAGCTTAAATAACTTACTGGTTTTAATTAGGAAAGTCAACTTGATTTAGTAAAATATATATACACACACACACACACACACACACAAATAGATTAATTGTCGAGAAGAAATACTCACTGCCAGACGAAATTCTGCAGCCTGTTGAAGAATGGATAGGAAAAGACCCTGCCAATCATGCAAATGAAGTTAATAAACTTTTTTTTAAGGAAAATATCAGTGAACGTGCAACACGTACGAGTTTGAGAAATACTTGGTATCGATGCAAAAAGTGTAATCACACAAAACAAAGACATAGCACCAGCACCTTAGCCAAGACGACATGATGACTTTTTCCTTGTGCTTACTAAATAATTTTCCATCTCGGTCAATGGATTGACATTAAACAATGCACTTGAAACTAAGGAAACACTGAAATTAAGCATCAATGTGACGGAAACACAAAAACAAGAGACATTTCTTAAAGAGTTGCTTACAGATGGCGTCAACTTTGGACTTTCTGAAGCTACTTCATAGACCAAACGTCGAAGATTTTCTTCCGCATCACCATTTAGTATTACACTATCCTCAGGCCGGTTTTCTCCCACAACATTCCCCAAAGCATGCAATGCAGCCTAAATTGCAACATAAAATCCCTCAGAAGTCAGAATATTAAAGCAAAGATCCAAGCTGCAAGGTTGTTAACGCATAATATGCTCCATAAAAGGTTCAAAGAGGCTTCTGATTATGCAATCCACTAAGAACACTTAAGCATATCAAGCAAAATGAAAATAGATCAAAAACAAAAGGAATTTGTTCTGTTTACCAACTGTTTACCACCCCCTTGCCGATCAAATGCAGCATGAACAATATGCCGTACTGCAGGTGGAAAACTTGATAGTAGCAACGCAGCTCCTTGGATTGCTAAAAGCATAAGAAAAAAGCAGGGAAAAAATCAGGCATAAGCAGTAACTCTTTTAGGATTGTTAACATAATGGAAACCTTCTCCTTCATATAGTCCCTATCTTGGGTTTTCGATTGGAAGAAAATATAAGTAACACAATATACATTCGAACAGTTGTTGTCGACATAATTCAGTATGTTAACCATCCAACTTATAATCGATTGACAATACAGTAGAAGCCCAACCGTAATATAAGACCACCACGTACCCTAAACCAAAGCCATCTTGATATAACATTAAGCATGTACTTTGGGGCAGTTGGCTATATAAATGACAAGTAATTGAAATGAACCCTTTTCATTTAAACCATATAGAGAAAATGAATAATTAAATGGAAATTGGATCCAATAAACCAATACAAATTGTTAAGCCAATAAGAGTAGGAATAAATTCAAAGTCAACTATCGACGATAGGCAAACACTATCAAAGAAGCAAGCTACTCTATCTGATGATAGTCATTTGTAATTACTTAGCCTAACCAAATACTTACATGATCCTATTCCTCCAAGAGCTTCAAGTGCAGATTCGTATTCATCTGTATCTCGACTGTCCAACAACCCAAGTCTCACATCAATGGCTGAAATCAAACCCTTGGCACCTGAATATAGAAGAAAAGAAGAGAGCTTAAAACATCACATATCTACGTGCAAAAATATCCAAGTCAACTGGATTTTTTTAGTTGGTTATCAGTTTTTCTTGTACTAGCACAGTGCAATAGTGAAATCAATGGTTTGGTGCAAGGTGCTAAGATATTATTGCCTACAGCATCCAGAACTAAAAGGCGTAAGTATATAACACATGCAAATCCAAAGAACATATGGGAAAACAATAAAAATGATAACGGTAATTGCATATCCAGTCTTTTATGCTTCTATGGATGCTTAATTCTAAGTGATATTAAGGGACAGTCTCTTCAATGAATGAATTTCAGAACTCCCGGGCATAAACCTTACTTGATTCATCAACAAACATGTAGATGTTCTGCTTGGATAAAAGCCTTCCACTTATCATCATTGCTCTTGATCTTAGAATTGATTCCAATGATGAGTTGCTACAAGACAAATAAATGGGGTTCAAGAGAAAACAATGAAAAACTGGTAGCAAGTTACTTTTTTAAAAAAAGAAAAGAACAATATTGGGAAATATATTTAAGCCTCAAATAAGTACCTAATTATAGAATGAAGTAATTGAAGAGTGGTCCTTGACAAGAACTCTGCACCATGCTGGATTTCAGTCAACTGCATATCTGTCTAGTCAATATCTCATACAAAATGCACACAGAAAATGACAGGTGTTCTGGGATGGGGGTTAAAAGGCTAACCTCATACAAGAGCTCTAAAGCACTTAGGTTTGCAAGGGTATCATTTGAATTCCTGATCTCTGCCTCCAATAAACTGAGCAGATTTGAATTGTATACTACTGATGCTACGGTGCTGGAAATAGAGAATAACTTCACTATCAATGATAAAACCCGCATACGTCCCTGAAAAAAGGTTTACAGGGTTAAGAGGGGAATAAAACTATAAGAAAATTTCCGGTGAGCGTATATAATTACAGACCGCCAAATATGATTATAGACCACATAGTATGTCAAATTTTAGGTTTGGTGTTTAGCAAGCGCTTCAAATTTCTGACTACTGCAAGCATCTAAAATTAATAAAAGGAGAGAGAGACGTTGACAAAGATATCTATTTCAAAATTAACAAAACTGCTGACATCTTTTGCGATGCCAATACAGTCAAAGAAGCTAGAATGTCAAGTAAAGGAACCAACCGAGCGGCTGGTAGTCTTTCAATATATGCCCATAAATATAAGAAAAAGATTTTGAAACGACACGAAACACCCATGAGACCAAGAATGAGAAAAGTCAAACAGCACACTAGAGAAAATAGTCATACCAGCGATGAACATCGTGATGCTATGTTCCCAAGGTGCGTAACTTCCTTGATGTTAGATGGGAAGATTATGCCCTCCATAAAGTTTCGCAAAAATTGAAATGTAATTTTAGTAAACTGAAAATATAATAATTCAATGCAGTAAAAAGCTATGTTACTCTGACTCTTCATTTTCCCTAAAATACCTTGTCCGATACATATTTGGACTGGGGTATAGAAGTACAATCCTCCAAATATCCCACAATCACCCCCCGAGTCTAAGTAACATAGTTAAAAAGATTAAACCTCACAAAGCAAGTAATTGAAGGTCCCGTCCTCACCATCGCTTCAGGAAACTGAGCTAACTTCTTGATCGCATCAATTGCAGCAGTTGCAACGTGTTCATTGCTACAAGTAGTAACTTGGCATTATTTAATTCAAAAAGATAATACCAAACAACTAAATGGATGTTAAAAGCGGTAATCTATTTGATAAATATAAGCACCCAGAAGTCTTTAGACAAACAATAGAAACACTAAGAGATAGCTAGCACATTCCTCTACTGCTCACTCTCCCTACTTTCATTCTTCCACCTCTCTGTCTCAGCTGCAGCAACTGGTTTCGATTTATACCAGATTTTGGAGCTCAAATCTAGAATAGTTTTCTAGTTTATCGATACAACAAATCTATAACAGTCTCTTATCCTCCACATTACAAATGCGACAGAATACAGAAAGCGTATTTCCTTCTTACAAGTTGGCTTATAAAATTTCCATGCTGTGCAATTGGTCATCTCACAGAGCAGGAGCAGAAGTACTTCCAGAATATTTATGTTAATGAAATCTGATAGGGGGAAATATTCTTAAGTAACTCCTCCCAACTCAGTGAGTATGCTTTTCAAAGTACTTCGAATAATTGCCAACTCCCAGGAACAGTGCCAAAATATCTCTAGTACTGGCAATCGGGTGACCATATTCATCACACCATTACCCCCTCGCACTATAGAAAAATTACACATTTAAATTTATCCTAGATTTGACCAAAATTTACACCTTTAAATTTATCCTAGATTTGACACCATTGTACGCCCTCAAAATCCTCTAAGAATTTGTCAACTACCTCCATAAAACAATTTGTCGAACAAGTTGTTGTTCTACCTCCTTAAAACAAGTTGTCGAAGTAGAGAAAAACACCATACTATACATTTTGATATCACTGAATCATCTAATTTACTCAAACTTGGCAGACAAGAAACTTGGATGACACATCCAAAACCTATTGTTAGCCTTCCAAAAAGAATGAACGAAATTTTGGTAACCACAATCTATGACAGTTTATATGATCAACCATGCATGGCAAATTCCCTGTATAATGTATGAACCCAAAAAAAGAGTATGCCTCCAGCAAATAATTCACAATCAGATTTTCTGTTCATATACCATTTTTAAATTTGTCTGAACTCACATGTACAAAACAAAAAAGATAAAGAGGAAATATGAAAAGTTATATATATATATATATATATATATATATAAACGAAGATAAATCACAATGAATGGAAGGTCTGGTTTTCAAGGCACAAAGTGATAGGTTCTTACCCATAAATCAGACAGTCCAGTAAGAGTGGATATATATCATAGTCAATAATCAGCCGTACGGGGGATATAGATTTGTCATCAAAGCTCTCTAAAAAGGAAGAAACCTGGATGAAGTTGTCAACATTCAGAGAAATGAACGAGTTAGTTTACAATGGTATATTAATTTTGTTGTAATAAATGTGAATAAGCACATTTAGTTATGCATTACTCAGAGGATCCCATGGCCATATTACAATGAAAATCTTAACACTTGCTGGTCCCTTCCATCCCAAAAAGAGATATCAACAAGGGATCTAAAAATCACCAGTAGAGGGAAACACTTCAATAAAATTTTTGCAGACATTTAGCTCATAGCACAACAACAGGGAGGGCATCTGTTACATAAGAATTCAATCTAGAAAGTGCAAAAATTACAAAAGAAATCAATGTAAATATTTAGAGAAATTGTACACATACCGTTTTGCATGCTAAACAACGAACTATTTGAGAATCTGCCTTGAGGCCAACTTGAACAAAAGCCTAAAAGGGAGAAAAGATATAGCTTTAAATGTTGTTCTAATTTCACAAGCATAAATAATAAAGACATTATATGCCTTGAAAATATGAACTGTTAAAAATGCTAGTTTATGCTAACTTGTTCAATTTCTTAAAACATGTCAAAAACTATGTCCATTTTGCCGCATTTCAGAACCAAAACATAACGACCAAGGAATAATCAACTAACAACTCGAGCCTACCTTCAAAACATCAAAATATTTTCCTAGGGCTTATACAGTCTGAAGATTTCCATTCCCATAAGGTATCCCAACAATGTACATACATTTGAAGCTAATCAACATCTTTTTAAAGTTACAAGCAATCTATTAATTTACTGAACACCAAATGCATACCATGTACTGTGGAATGAGTGAGGCACCATACTTAGTCCTAAATACTCTTTCCAAGCAAGCAACCAGAGTATCTTCCAGGCCAGGCACATCAGCTTTAGTTTGCAAAGCACTGCAAAAATGCTAGTAAAAGTTAAAAGCCCATTATTTTAAGTTAAAAACTTAAAGCCCCATTAAGCTTAACACCAATTTCAACAATGAAATGCGATTCCTTTCACCACGAAAAACCAGCATCTACACAACAAAGTTTATGATTGCAATTGCATTACATAAAATAAACATTTATATTGATTGCTAAACTTGAAATACCCATTAAAGAAATTTCAAGAAATAACCAGATTAGTAAAAAACAAATGGCCATGAAAGAAATTTTAAGTGAAGTAAAAAGGAACAAAAAAGAGTCAAACGGCGGGGGGGGGGGAGAGGACTTTACCTGATGATGACAGGAAGAGGGAAACGGTCGAGAAAATCTTTTGTGTTGGCATCGTTTAGAACACCAGGTTGATGGGCGAACTCAGAAGCTGAGTCGAGCAATTGAGTTGGATCGTCGATCGAGAATTCTTCATCCATAGCCGTGCAGTGCTTTCGATTTCTTAGGAGAGTAAAGTAGCGGTGACACAGAACCGAAAAAATTATAATAAGAGCAAAAGTGTACTGAGCCGCGTGGCAGACACGCTCGTAAAATGAGGATTTTACCTCATGTTGACGGGCCTCGAGGAGTCCTATATTAGTGGCTAGACATATGAATGAGGCTAATTGGATTGACTTTAAGGGAGTTTAATTTGTATTAGATTATTTTAGATTTTTAGTTATATTAACTTCAAATTAAATTTAATAGGTTCATTAATGTTATATTCATATACGTATTATATTTATATTAAGATATTATATATTTACATAAATTTTGATATATTATTATTTTATGTTTTATAATTTTTTGTACATTCGTGTATTCTTATCGTGTTTGTATTATTGACAGGCTATATAGATTTTGATATATTAGTGTAATATGAATACAACATTAAAAAAATAATTAAAATATGAAACAAAATATGACATGATAAAAAAAAGAATAACACAACACGATACGAATATTTAATTGTATCAAAATTTATATGACACGAATTATTAATATCTTAAAATTTATATAAGTATATAATATCTTAAACACGATTATGATGCACATAAATATTTGAACACAATAGAATACATGGATTTCAAGATCTATTGCCGATGGTTATACATAAATATTCATCAAGTGGACAAATACGTAGGCTGGCAATTAAATTTAATAATTTTAAATAAGATATAATTACGCAATGATACGAAAAAAATAATTAAAATAGATATAAAATACGATTAGACATGAATGAATAATATGAATACAATTGCATATTAGAATCTATACAATATGCGTTTACCCATGATATATGAGGCCTAGAGCTCAAAAATATAACCCAATACCATAACGAGCGAGGCCTAATCGCCCAAGATCACGAAACAGTCTACCTCAAATAGTAATACCTATTTTGGGCTGCTTGACAAGGAACCTTGCACATCGTCTGTCAAATGCCATGGCTATCTATACGACCATTATTCCAGTAGAGAAGTGAGTAAACAATTAGCCAACGAAACAGCAAGTAGAATGGCTGGGCAAGCACAAGCATCTCAAATGCAACCAACTATATAGGTTATGAGGTGTTGGTAGTTTACAATAATGGCGGGAACAACCCAATCTCATATTGAATAGAAAATTTAATACTAAAAATTTATAAATATTTTTTATTATTAAATTGGATTGAGTAAAGTGCGTTAGCTCAAATAGTTATTGGACTCAATTAGTGAGTTAATAATTACTTAACACCAAAGATGAGCACGTGAGCTTAAATTTGATAATGTAATTATTTTAGTATTTACACATTTATTTTTTTAAAATAATTAAATAATAAATTCAAAAACTATTTTTTGCATAAAAAATTATGTTGAAAGAGTACAACATTCACCAAAATAACACTTATCTAAAGGTTTGTCCAATAGACAAGATACTTACAAAAATAACTTTAAATTGCCTATATAAGAGACCTCTCTATTCCACCATTTGTACAATTTTGTTGTAATCTAGAGGCATTATAACACTTTAAAAAAAGTGTTTTCATGCTTAAAAGTCCATTCTAAATTATCTTTCTTTATTATTTTTTCTAGCATAAGGTAACCTTTCTATATTTTTTTCTTTCTGGCTCTGATATCTTTAATTGACTTAAGCATCAGAGTTTTAATTTTAACGTTACTCTGTATGTTGTAGACTTTACTTAACGATGTAATATGAATTATTACCATTTCAAAATTTATATAAATATATAACATGTTAAATAATTATGACATGTAAAAATATGCAAACGTGATGGAATACCTGGATCAGAAGATCTATCGTCAATGGTCATATGAATATTAATCAAGTTGAAAAATACGTATGTTTAAAATTAGACCTAGTAACTTTGATTATAATACGATTATATGATAAGAATATAATATGTGAAAAATAATTAAAATACAAAAAAATAACACGAATAAATCAAAATCTATATAACATAATATTAACATCTCAAAACTTAGATAAATATATAAAATTTTAAACAAAATTATAATGTAAAAAATTATACAAACATGATAAATTAAACCCATATTAATATACACCCATATTGTTGGGTTCCATGCAAAACCTCTCCCTCCCTCTCTCTCTCTCTCTCTCTCTGGCTTTTTATCTCTTTGAACGGCTTCTTACCTCATTGACGAATTAAGGCAAAACGAGAACCAGAAAAAAGGTTACATAAAAGAATTAAATCTATGGAGAATGGAAGTGTGAACCATGGAATGGAAGCAGCTTCTCCAATCACAATCAAAGGCATAATTAGTTTATTAATGCAAAATGTTGATGGAAAAAAGAATGTGATTTCCCTAGGCATGGGCGACCCAACCGTTTATTCTTGCTTTCATACTACTCATGTTGCTGCTGAAGCTGTTTTTGAAGCTCTTCAATCTGGTAACTTCAATGGCTATTCACCTACTGTTGGCCTTCTGCAAACAAGAAGGTGAGGTTGCCTTTTTTTTCCCGTCTTTGTTTACTGATTTTTTGGAATGCTGATTGCATGTTTTGATGGTTTCTTTTGCTTAATTTATGAAATCCTTTGATTTGATGCAACTGGTTTTCAACCTGAAATTCTTTGAGTCGGTAAATTTCAATGCAGTCTTTTCATTCGAAGGAGTTCGTGCTTCGAGATAAAAAAGTTATAGACGTCGAGATTTAAATTTTAAAGTTATTATATGTTATTTTTTACGAATAATTGCATAAAACAATTAAGCTAAACTCGAATTTTGTTTTTCAATTTCATGGTTACTCCAATCATTGATTTGTTTAGTTTCTCAAATCGTGCAATTGCTGCTCGGGACTTGCAAATAAATTTTTTTTTCATTTTGATTTTGAGTGATTCTTCTTTTGCTCTCATTGGTCAATATAATTAAAAATCAATATTGTCGTTCATTGGTTTTAGCTCTAATTTCTTCATTTATTGCAGTTTCAACTTGCAAACTTTCAGTTTGAAAGTGATCCAGAGTTGAAATCTGGGATATCTTGTCCAAGTTCACTGTTCTTTTAATCGTTGCTTTCAAAGGATTATGTCAAGCTCTAGCCTCACTGGTGGGATGATGAATACCATGCATTTGAAAATTTATCCTATTATCCAAAATTGGGAATGAATATTTGATATGAGTATTTATCTAGTACAGGTGTATTTAATTTTTTAATTTTTTATATATTTAAAGAATCAAATCTCGTGCACATATCTAATTATGTGGCGAATATAAGTATTTTACAGAAAAATAAAAGTTTGAGAACTCATTTTCTTTATTTATTTTTTTGCATGTTTCCACTTTTAACAAGGCAATTGCAGAATATCTGTCATGTGATCTTCCCTACAAGCTATCACCTGATGACGTTTTCATCACAGCCGGCTGCACACAAGCCATTGATGTTGCACTGGCGATGCTTGCACGAGCAGGCGCAAACGTCTTGCCTAGGCCAGGGTTCCCGATTTACGAACTCGTTGCCACCTTTAGACATATCGAAATTCGTCATTTCGATCTTCTCCCCGAGAAAGGCTGGGAGGTTGATCTTGATTCTATCGAAGCACTAGCAGATCAGAACACAATTGGTTTAGTAATCATCAACCCCGGCAATCCGTGTGGCAATGTGTACTCCTACTATCATTTGAAAAAGGTTAGTACTTCAAAATTACCCGATCCTGAAATTGTATTTAGGGTAGTTATTTAAATCCATGAATCTTATTGTTAGCTGTGGTTCATTGTGAACAAGTTGATTGTATCGTTTTTTGTACTTAAGATTGCAGAAACTGCAAGAAAGCTTGGAATTCCAGTTGTTGCTGATGAAGTGTATGGACATCTTGCATTTGGGGACAATCCATTTGTGGCAATGGGAGTTTTTGGATCAACTGTTCCAGTCCTAACCCTGGGGTCTCTATCAAAGAGATGGATCGTGCCTGGTTGGCGACTTGGTTGGTCCGTGATAACTGACCCCAGTGGCATGTTCAAGAATCCTAAGGTTATCTTCTTTTCTCTTGGATATTTGTATTCTTGATGTTATAGTTAAGTATTAGCCCTAATTAGATACGTTGAAGAGTCAAGTTTAAAGATCGTCCGATATTTAAAAGAATTTAGGTAAAAATATTAAGCACAAAAAAAAAATTGGATAAAAAAATAAGATATATTTAAAAAAAATTTAATTTTGAATATAATTTTTTTTTACCATACGTAGTTCGATCCAATCATTTTGTTATTGCTAATATAAATTTTTAAGTGGATCAATTTTTTTAAAAAAAAATCGATCATCTTTACAATTAATCCTCTTTTAAAAAAGAAACAATATCTTTTTAAAGAGGGATCAATTACTTTTTGAAAAAGATCTGTCATTCTATGTATAATTTTATAATACATGTTGAGTTTCGACAATATTTTTTTTGTTCATATTTTGGGGCCCAGACCTGAACCGACACAAAATTAATGTATGTAGATTTTAGATCCAATTTCAGACTACAGCCCGACTCAAACAATTCTAGCATCGATGCTGCAATAATGGATCTGATAACTGCATGTAAAATCTCTCTGTTACTTGTCTATTTCAACGATAAGGATGCACTACGGGAAAGGTTAGTCGGAATTTGTCCATTTCGACAAATAACAATATGCTTAAGTTATATAGGTTTTTGGGTATTCAGTACATTGTGCTATAAATGCTTATATATTCACTCTACCTTTGCCAACTACTTTATCTCGACTTTAAGATGTGCTGACGACTTTACTTGTTTGAATTATTTCTTTGAGGGAATGTTGATAATAGCTTTCTTGAGCCTCGTGCATTTTAAGCTTAATCTATGAATTAACCATTCTGGAAAAAAAAAAAAAAAAGCTGATGTAATCAGTGTAATGTAAATATCGAAGACCTGATTTGTACTTTTTACATTTTATGGTAGAAAATATGGATATTCCCACCCAATCTAATCCGTGAAATATTGTTTGTTTTTATTCAAAAATTTTACGATTTTATTTTAAAAAAAAAATCACGAATATGAATTTGATATCTATATATATAATATCATAGCCGATCTTTCTATTTACTTAATATGGAATATGGAGTATTACAATGCATATACAATCACATTAGGTATTCAAATTTTAGAGATAGTTCCCACTAGAACCTAGCCTGGTTGGGATATTTTGTAGACTATTTATAGAATAAAATAATATTTTTATTTAAATATAATTATAAAATACATAAATATTAATATAAAAATAATTTTTTAATATTTTAAAATAGTTAAACAGTAAATTCGGATTGTTAAGTCAAACTAAATTCAAACCTAAACTTGAATTTTAATTTTTTATATCTCGGCTCAACTTGACCTATGATTAAGTCTAGCTCCCGGGATATACTATTTATACCTTTCACATCCCAACAAGTGATTTAATACTATTTATTGAGATTTATATCTAACTTGTAAAGTATTACTTATTTTAATTTAAAAGTTTCATGATTATCTCACAAATATGAATTTAAATATATACGTAAACATATATATATATATATATCATATCGGATCCTCATAATTTTTTATTAAGAGCCTTGCAGAAAATCTTTAATGTTGCATGACATTTGTTTTTTCTGAGACAATCTCTCATTCAATCTCTTTTGACAATTAATATTTGTTTTAATCAGATTATCGAGCATATCAAGTAGTATTTTGATATTTTGGGAGGGCCTGCAACTTTTATTCAGGTATGTATACGGTATTAGCTTGTTTATATGTGTATTTTATAATTTTAGATATAATTATAGAAATATAATATGTATAAAATAATTAAAACATCATACGATATGATACAAATACATTTTCAAAATATAATATGAATTATTAATGCATCAAAATTTATATAAATATATAATATTTTAAACATAATTATAATATAATAAAATACACAAATAAGATATGAATACAAAAATTATCCATCTATTTACATGTAAGCATCATATTGTTCTTCATAAGTACAAGCTGTCTAAATGATTTTAACTTTTAGTTTCTTGAAGCCTAAGCTAATCTTTTGGACAAAATAGAATAGCATTTAAAGGTAAGCATTCGATTTGTTTGATCAATTCAGATATAAAATTTTAAAAATTGAATAAACTGATTAAATTGAAAATAGAAATTGCATAGACTAAAATCTATATAAGAAATCAAAACAATTGAATTGTAATTAATTTTTCTTTGGCAGTTTAAGTTTTGGTTTGAGCTTATAATATAGTTGCAGGTTGGGTAGGATAATTGGGTTGGATGTTATTAATATAAATAAAAATATATAAAGTATTTATTTTCAATTAGGCATCAATTTGTTCAAACGATTTTGTTTAAAAAACTAAAACCTACAAACTGATTAAAATAAACCTATTTAAACTAATTTACTTAACGAAGTTTTACCAAAATTGACTAAACCGAACCAGATGAACCGAATAAGATTGATTTCGGTCGATTGAATTGATCACTCGACTATTGCTCGCTCATAATAGCATCTACTTAATTCTCCTGCAATTGGTCCTTGAAAAAAAAATTATCAATCTAAGTTTTAATTCAGCTGATTTGTGCAATAATATTTAAAAAAAATAACGTTTAACAAGTTTGATTTCGAATTTTCATATTTGTAATCTATATATACGAGATAGTTTTGTGCTTAATATTTAGGGATGATTAATGGAATGTCCAAAAAGAATTTGAATGCATATTAATTGCATTGTTTTTTGATGGCTTTCCAAATTTGGTGCCTTTAGGCGGCTGTTCCTCGTATCATTGAGCAAATTGATGAGGTGTTCTTCCAGCGAACTATAAACACAATGAAGCAGAACTCGGATATTTGTTGGGATCTAATAATGGAGATCCCTTGCCTTGGTTGTCCCCATAAGCCTCAGGGATCTATGGTCTTCATGGTAATGGATCAATATAATTTGCAATTCTTTAATTCTGTTTCAAAATATTGACATGATTCTCAGACTTTTTGTTTTTAAAAATATCTATATTAGATATCTATTAGACCTATTTATCGGTTAAGCAATTTGACTAAGCTCATATTAGAGCGGGTTTGTGTATGAGTTTTCAAAAATTTGATCAGCATGACGTGAATTATTGTTTAAATATCACTATAATATTAAAGATTTTTAGGAATGAAATAAGATAACGATCAAAAGAAATGTTTTTCTATTTTAAATTTAAAATATTGAAGATGAATGTTGGCCTTAAAACTTTTCAGAGACATAATTTTAAAAGATGATTGTTAATATAGTTATTTATCTGTAACATTTTTAGGAATAATTTTTCATATTTTGAAAACAATTATTGATTGTTTTTAATTCTTCTAACTTTTATAGAGTGATAAAATATAATATTTATTTAAATTTAATTACAACTATTAATATAAATTTTTTTAAATATTATTTTGAATAGTGAAGTGAGTTTTCGGGATTGCTATGGCGCGGGCAAGGAAATAAAAAAAAAAATTTAGCTATAGCTGGGCCATGAACACATTTGCCTAAGTTTTACGTATAGTCTTACATATATTAAAATATAATTATTAGTGTATAATCTTTTAAATATATAAAAAAATTAAAAAAATTGAAACTACACATATCTTATACCGTAGTATGATCATGCTAAATTAGTAAATGTTTTTGCAGATTAAACTAGACCTCTCCAATCTGGAAGACATCAATGATGATGTCGACTTCTGTTTCAGGCTGGCCAAAGAAGAATCTGTCGTTATTCTTCCTGGTAAGAAAACAAAAGTCAAATTGAAACGTTTACGAGAATAAAGTTACCAAAGCGGCAATGATAACACTGACCAGCAAATGCACATAAATTATGGGCGATTTCATGAAATTTTTAAGTTTTATATATGTTTAGGCATTCAAGTAGAGCTCCTGGACACGTAACAATGGAGAAGCATTGTTTCTCTTGCAGGGAGTACAGTGGGGTTAAAAAATTGGCTTCGAATAACTTTTGCTGCTGATCCAAGCACTCTTAAAGAAGCATTAGGGAGGTTAAAGTCTTTCTGCAGAAGACACACCAAGCTACTGCTGCCATGTTAGAAACTTCAAAGCTATAGCTATCCATCCATGGCCTCAAAGCCTTATAAATGTAAACCATTGTTACTCGAACTCAAATCTAAGTGTCAGATTTGAGTACATTAAATTTTTTCTAAGTTTTCAGTATATTTGGAGGATCATGAAAGTATTATATCGATATATTTATTTTCGAATATATGTCAAATAATGCTAGTTTAAAAAATTAAGAGTTGGTGCAACTTAGATGTAGACCATTAACCATTATTGCTCTAGGCATGTCTTTTGTAAAAGAATAATCTTTATTCTTCAAAAGGTCAATTATGCTTATCTATCTTATCCGGATTCTTTATTTTTATTTTTTTAAATATCTACATCTGATACATATTTAAAAATAAATATAAAAGCATGATCCTACTAATAAATAAAAAAAA
>JAQSVH010000010.1:27267016-27283256 GCA_029448705.1 Adansonia digitata | reverse complement strand
TGAACCAGCGAAGTGTCACAATCCAAAGCATGTAAAAGTCCAAAAGAAGTAAAACATGAACAACCAGCAAAACTCTGAAAGCTACCAACTGCTGATGTTCAACGTCTGGCTTTGGGAGTTTGATGCTGCACCATTTTTGAATGAATTTTTTTGGCACTTTAAGATACCAGTCTGATCCCAGAATTCGAGTCCAAGATTTTATCAATAGATTGTTACGACTTTTGATTCACTTGCGAAATCAAATACGATATTCTACCAACGGATCACAGGCATGTTGGTTCAGTTTCATTCATGATTACGAACATCTACTGACGATTGTACGACTGTTTATTCACTTTCGAATTATATATGAGTATTTTACCAACGGGCCACATGTATGTCAGTTAAGTTTCGTTCATGATGAAACTTCTCACTGGTGCTAAATTGAATGTCTTGACGTGCTATCTAAACTTGGTCCTAACAGCTGGTGGTTACATGTTGTTTTTTTTTTTTTTATTTTTGAGATGCTTAAATTTCAAGATAAGTCTTCAAAATACATAGAAAAACTGTAACAAGAAAGGAACTAAAAGGAAAAACAATCCTTTTTTCCAATCATCATGGGCTCAATGAAGACACAATCTTCAGTAAAGATCCAATCACTATTTCCAGTTTTATTGGCTTCCCTTCTTTTTTTAGGAACAGCACAACTCATCTTTGATACCTTGAAAAGTTGCAGAAGCTATGTTTTTCAGTTCTATGGCAAGCCAGAAAGTGCAAGAAAATCAGTTTTTGTATTACCAGAAGATCGGATGGATGAAAATTGCAATCTTTTTGAAGGGCAATGGGTTTGGGACAATGTGTCGTATCCTCTTTATGAAGAAAATAGCTGCCCTTACTTAGTTAAACAGACTACTTGTTTGAAAAATGGCAGGCCAGATTCTTTCTACCAAAACTGGAGGTGGCAGCCTAATGCATGCAAGCTACCAAGGTATGTATGTATATATATATGTGTGTGTGTGTGTGCGTTCTTGAAACTGCAAGCATTTGATTCTGGTTTTGTTGCCTCCACATGTCTCTTGATCAAACGTGTACTTTATATTTTTCTTCTCTTTTTTTGGAGCATTAAGATCCAACATTACTTTGACTTTTCATTTTTTTTAAATATCCGTATCTGATATCCATCTTCGATTTATTTCCAAACATGTGTATGGGGATACAAGTTTTTAAGAACTCTTCAAATACTTGAAAAAAACATAGAAATACTTGAATCCAGTATCAGATGCACTCCTAAGTCTGAGTAACATAGTTAAAGACTGGTAAATCCTTACACGGTACAAGATCTAGGCCTAGTCACTCCCTGTACATATTATTGCAAAAGCCTAATTACGGCAGCAGGGGAGAGTTCGACATACGAATATCAAAGGATCCACCGTGAGTTCAACTTAGCTATTAGCTAATAGATCAGATCAGTACACGAATTGGCTTCTGTTTAGATATGAACCGACGAGCAACTCCAATCCATTTGAGGCAGCTGCTTGCAACCATATATGATCTGGTAGTAGTATGGATCATTATCCTAGAGAGGCCTCAAAATTTTATTTACAGCCAATAAAGAATCGGATTCCTCAGTAATATTGCCGCAACCATGATCCCAAGCAAGTTTTAGTCCAGTAAAATATCAAAAATCTCTTCACATCTTTTGTTTTTTCTTTTTATTTGGAGGGTCACACCATGGTTCTTTATCCTCTTTGGAATGTCGGGTATGTATCTTATACGGCTGCGATCCTAATAATGTATTCATATTTGTTTTTCATAAAATATATCATATTATATCTATTAACGCAAGAGAAAATAGATATAGTATAGTATTCTGTGTTTTACATGTTTTATTCTAGAAAATTAGACACTGTCCAAAGATCTGCTTTAAGCAGGAATGTGACTGAGGTTTAGCAAGAACTTAAAACTACAAGCTGTGATCTTCCAGGTTTGACCCATTGAAGCTGTTGGACATTTTGAGGGACCAGAGATTGATGTTTATAGGAGATTCAGTTCAAAGAGCCCAGTTTGAATCAATGGTCTGTCTGGTACAATCTGTGATTCCCAAAGGGAAGAAATCTTTTAAAAGAATTCCTCCTAGGAAGATCTTTAAAGCTAAGGTACTCAACGACCCTCTGATACCCGGGTTTTTCATATATTTAAAAGATCATACCTCTGTAATTATATCTGAATATATGTTTAATGAGGACATTTAGAGAAAATGAATAGTCTGGGTTAGACTCAACCTGCTTCACCATTGATTATAAATAGAGGTGATTCCTGATTTGCTTGTTCTGGATTTGAATTTCAGGAGTATAATGCATCAATTGAGTACTATTGGGCTCCATTCATTGTGGAATCAAACTCAGATCATGCAACAAATCATACTGTACTAAAGCGTCTAGTGAACCTCGACTCCATATCTAAACATGGCAAGAGCTGGGAAGGAGTGGATCTGTTGGTATTTGAGAGCTATGTATGGTGGATGTACAAGCCTCAGATTAATGCCACGTAAGTACTCAGTACTCTATGTTACCCTGACTCTTCATTCATAGATTTTCAAACTTGAAATTTTGGAATCTGACAGAAGCTTTTTTTTTAATGGATTTTGCTTTCAGCTATGGATCAATGGACAATGTCGAAGAATATAATGTGACAACTGCATACAGAATTGCATTGGAAACATGGGCAAATTGGTTAGAATCCAACATTAATCCTCATCTGCAAAAGGTTTTCTTCATGAGTATGTCCCCGACACACTTGTGGTGAGTTCTATTGGTTATTTACCAACTACCAAAAACACTAAAGATCATTTGCATGCAATGTTTAAAAAATCGAATTGGATGTACAAACTGATAAAATCTCTAAGTTATCGATTCAATCGGTTTGATCAGTTGAACTAGATGGTTTTAACAAAATACTGTAAATATTAAATAAGTAATTTATTATTAAATAAGAATTAAATAGGTTAAATACTTAATAAAAATATATATTTAGTTAAATGGTATAGTATTTAATACAAACCCAATAAATTAAAAGTTTAAATCTCATTGTATAAAATAATAATTTTAAAATAAGTTACTAAAAAATAAGCTTAAACTTGAATTTTATGAAATTCGAATGATTTTACACAAATTTTTTTAAATTTTCGGTTGTATAACACATACCATATAAAAGATTTTAATGGAATTCAATCATTTTTTCACCAGTTTTCTAAGTTTTCGGTTTTATAACATATACCATATCAGACTAAGCATCAATTCTCAATTCAACTGATTTTTTTTTTTTTAATTTTCGGTTCTATAATAAATACCATATTAGACTAAGCATTAATTCTCCATTTAACTGATTTGATTGGCCAGGTCTTGTTTTTTCCAACATCAACATCGTTTGCATGATATTTAAAAAGCAAAGCCAAGTCTCTAAATTTCATTTATGTTCAAACAATCTTCAGTTAGGAGAGCGTTAATCTTCATTCAAGGGGGTGGGGGGGTAGACTTATAATTGTTTTAGAATTTTCTTTTGTAGGAGTTGGGAATGGAAGCCAGGCAGCAATGAAAACTGCTTCAACGAGTCTTACCCAATCCAAGGTCCATACTGGGGCACAGGGTCTAACCTAGCTATCATGGAGATAATTCACGACATTTTACAAGACCTTAAAATAAATGTCACATTTTTGAACATCACACAATTGTCAGAATACAGGAAAGATGCTCATACAACAGTTTTTGGTGAAAGAAGGGGCAAGCTGTTGACCAAAGAACAAAGAGCTGACCCTAAGAACTTTGCTGATTGCATCCATTGGTGCTTACCAGGAGTTCCCGATACGTGGAATGAGATTTTGTATGCATATTTATTGCAAAGTTATCAAAATTTTTTGTAAACTCAACAAGCATTTTACATCAAATTGATGATGCCAAAAAAAGTATTTCCGTCATTACAAGGAAAGTGATGAAGCTTAATTGTGAAGAAGAAATAGCTTCTCTTCACTGAATATGTATCAGAAAAATATTATAGAACTAGATATAAAGTTTTCAATGTTGAATTTTTCGGCCATTTTATGACAGACTATTTGATTTACAAGAACTGCATTTTTATTGTAAATACCTTTGACTGAAGGTGGAACTTTGAACATGAGTATTTAAGGTGTGACTCGCCCTTATGGCATGAGGGAAAGGCTCGAGAATGAATCCAGTTGAAGGTAGCCAACATAATTTTTTTTTATGCGCCTAAAGGAGTTCCCACTCAGAATCACATAGAAGTTCTGTTTGTTTATTTTTGGACTCCGAGGTGGTGGTGGAGGAAGATGGCCGTACAGTTTGTAAATGATCATTGATTGACCCCGTGTCCGCATCTCCAAACCAAATTGCTAGCTGCTCGTACTCCTTCGCCAGCCTCCTTTTCGAAGTTAAAGCATCCTGGATCATTTTCTATTGAAGGAAAATAAAGTAGCAAATTAGTTAAAGATTATATAGAAGGTAAAGGAAGCCACATTAGAAAAGGCATAGGAGATCTTAATTCGATCAAGTTTATCTAAAGCATCACACAGAACGTAGATTAAAGTTTGTTTTCATCCATACACAAATGCACTTTGTTACACGGACTCTTCATTTTCCCTAAAATACCGGTGTCCGACACATATGGAGGAGGTATCATCCTCCAAATGTATGGAGCATACCCGTATCCGACACTAGATCCCGAGTCCAGGTAACATAGCTAATGCATGTCTCAAGCAGATAGTTGAACCTCAACATACCAAGTATTTCTCATTTCTAACTTCCCTTTCTTCAATCATAGGATCTCAATCTATGTATCTTCTAAATCCTTGGATCGCAGAATCTTGGAGAAGATTAACAATTTTTGTTTTTTTAATCTAATTGCACCATTAAACATTACTAATGATACCCACAAAATTGAAACAAAATTCAATTGCATTAGATGCTTCACAAAACTAAAAAAGAGAATAGAGTAACTATGACTATTAAATTGTAAGCATCTCAAATACAAAATAACTTATGTATGGAGATACTCATAACATCAACTCGCTATTTGCATTGCGAACAAACAATTTTCTCGTCAAGAATTTACTGATTAGAAAGAAAATTCATTAGGAGAATGCTATGACATTTTCTCATGTTGAAAAGTAAGATGTCTAATGGGCATGACGTGTGTGTGTGTGTGTGTGAGAGAGAGAGAGAGATAGAGAGAGAGACCTTGTAAGATCTGTGTTTTCTCATTATACGTGAGACAGCATTTAGTGCTGCACTATCAAGAATGACACAGCTATCATCAAGCTTCACCTTGTCATACAATTCAATGGTCTCCATGGAAGAAATACTGATATCATCGGTGGAATCATCTCTAGGTCCTGTTTATGGTTTTTACAATTAGAGAAAGTAAAAGATAGTAAAATGTCTCCGGTCAACAATTCTATCAATCCAATGAGAATATCACAAGCTACTGTAAAACAAAACTTTTTATGATACGTCGCAAACCAAGTCCCCCCCAAAATGCATAACATTAAGAAATTCATTCATCACACGCAAAGACTAGTGGCTTCATACTTTAGAAATACACAGACTCATACCAGTATGTATACATTTATTATTTTGAAAGTGATTTTGATCACATCGCAGAATAACCTAACCATTTAAACATATTACCGACATTTTTTTCCAGTAACTTTCTTTTTAAAATTATATTATTTCATTATTGGACCTAGAGTAGCTTGTATCCCAATTGGTGGAAAAATTAATGACTAGACACATGCATGTGTCATGGGCCGAGACTCAAGCTAGCTAGCAGGCTCAGGCACGGTCTAACACTTGGACTGTGACACATGCCCAACGATGTAAAGCAAGCTAGGCTTCTGAAGGTTTAACATCTGAAGTACAAAATTCTTGTCATTAGTATTATATCATGCAAGGTTGACACTGTCCAGTTTGCGTCATCATTATCATCATTATTGATATCATAATCACAACTACTGCTATTATCATTTGACATTAATAAAGGTGAGGATGGAGAAACACACTTAACAAGAGGGCAGAGAAGAAAGCAATCAAACAATGCATTTTCATTGCTTACCAATATCAGAGGAGGATAAAGCCTGAAGCTGAGCAGATTCACCACCAAAGTAAACATTTTTGTTTCCCGATATTCCAGTCATAGACTTGAGACCATTAACAACTCTGGAGGCATCGTCTTCTGCGAAATTACAAGATGAAAATCAATTGTATAAGGAAACAAAGATATGCTTACCATTACATAAGAAAGGGATGCTAACCAAGTGATTCCATGGTCAGGTCATTGCTAGACGAAATGGATACTAGCCCCATCAACTCCTTCTCATTGGATGGAGGTGCAGTCGACATGGCAGATGAATGGACATTGTGAGAAACCGACTCAGCCGCATCAACAAGGTCATAATAAATAAATGCTTTTGCAGGTGAGTTTTCATGTGAATTCTCCTGCAAATAAAATTCCTTAACTACCGAATCACAAGAAGAATCGACTCCAATCTCTGACATATCTTCCTCGCAACAAACGACTGAAGAAGTCATTTTGGAAGAAGTAATACCACCTGAAGCATCTAAGACACGCTCAGAGTGACCTGCAAAGTCATTCTTATCTTTTCGTGCATTTTGGTCATCCTGAACTAAAGTTGCAGAAAAAACATCAGTGCAAACCACAGATGGATTTTTATCATTACAATTAACAAACTCATTTGCCAACAAAGCTCCAAAGGATTCTTCCTCAACAGGCGAGATCAACTCCGAAAAATCAGATGCAGCTCGCTTTCTCACATCATGAACAGAAGTTGCAGGAGAAACCTCAGCTTCAAAAGACAGTTCTTTATCATTACAATCAATGAACTCACTCAATAATGAAGCTCCACAGGATTCCTTCTCAAAAGGGGACATTAACCTTGACACCTTGGATGTTGAAGGCTTTTCCGTTGTGGCGTATTCCTCTTGGTTTCCTTCAGATTCCGTGTCATTCAAAAAATCAGCAACTTGTTCTGAAGTTGTGTATTGCTTCCCCAAAAGGGAATCCACAGAATTATTGTTACCTGGCTGCTCTACAAGGCAAAGCCCACCAAAAGCACAATCAAGCTGTTTTTTGACCGCATCAATTGCAACGCTATCATTAACTGTTCCCTCTTTTTCAGGGGATTGAAACTCTATATCATGATCTGACATTGTAAGAGAAACTTCACCCACAACCCCACACGAAATTTTTTCATGACTACCAGTGAATTTATTTGCCAATGAATCTCCAAAGGATTCTTCCACGCTAGGAGAGATCAACTCTAGTACATCAGACCCAGTTGTTTTTTCCCTTATGGCATTTTCTTCTATGCTTACATCAGAGCTTGTAGTTTTCATAACATCACTAACTTGTCTGGAAATTATGTCTGACTCTTCCCCCTCGACGGCATCAACAGAAGTTGGAATACTAAATTGAACCGAAAGGAAAAGTTCATTAGAAGCATGATCAAGCTGCTTTTCAATGGGATCAACTGCAACAGGCTCAACATGTGATAGCTTACAAACAGTGTCTATGTGATCAATTGCTGCAGTTCTTTTTAAAGCCATTCCTTGACCTTCATGTTTTAAAGGAGGAAGTATATCATGTATCACATCAGAATAAAAACTCTTCACGCTTTTACCCACACTTTGTGCCTGGTTTTCAACATATTTGACAGTGTCCTGCAGAAAAAGCCATTCACAAGATTATGAAAGAACTTCAAGCCATGAATGCATATTCTCGGATGCATGGAACACTATTGATCGCCATAATTTCAATAAGCCAATTGATACCACAGCATGGCTGATGAACATGGGAGGAAAGGGGAGTGTGTGGCGGTGGCGTGGAGGAAGCAGTTCCGTCATAATGGGATCAAAGAATTAATACCTGATTCACAATATTGTCCATCTCATGGCACAGCGTTTCAAACTTCTGGTAAATGCCTCCAACCCAGCCAATACCTTTAAATTTAAAATCCATCCCTGAGAGTCAGATTGTCAAAGCCAATGTCACGCGTATCTCAGTCCTAGTGACAGGTATATCGCATTATTCCTGCATTGGAGTCATTAATTTAGCCTGAAAAAGTTGCAGAATTTTAGTGAACACTTAGAAAACTTGAAAAGAAAAGCATCCAGAAAAATGATACCATCCAGAAAAGCTTCATAGGAGGTAAGCAGCAATAGACTGAATGCCAATCAAAAAGGGCACATAGACTGTGAAAATAGATTTAACAGTCTCCCTAATTAATATAATAGCAATCAAAGTACGGTTAAGTCATTATTCATCTAACAGCCCGTAGTACTCAAAATCAGAATAACCTATATGGCTATCAATCTCAAAAAACCAAATTTCAACAAAATGAAGAATAAGTTTTTGTTTTGCCCCCAATTTTCATCAGTTTTTACATCCCAAAAAAACTGTTTTTTTACAAATTTTGCTATTCAAAAGTATCATCACTTCTAAAACAATAACAAATATAAAACTTTTTCCATTCTTGCTTTCAAACATTCCATAAAAGAAGTATTTTTTTTCTTTTTGTTATTTTCCCAAGGAAAACGGAATTACAATGTATATCACTTCTTCACCTCCATACATACATCTATGCAACATGCACATACATAGAGAATACGAAAATCACCTAAAAATTGTCTTTCATAGAATTATCAGCTGTTTCTTTATACACAAATTCGATTGACATCAATATATGTGAATAGAGATAGATATTTACATAGGAGTGAGCCCAAATTCATGAAAAGTGACAATTTTAAACGAACTTATAATCATGAAAATTACAAAGACTGAGGAACATAAGAAAAACCCAGAAAGATAAAAAGAAGAAAGAGGAGGTGGGATGCCTTACCGGTGGCCGGAGCAGGTGGTGGATGGTGGATGCCGTTTGTTTTTGATCAATAATGTTTAGAGAGAGAAAAACAAAAAAAGAAGGGGGTTTTATGAGGCAAAGGCTTGAGGGGTTTTGCACTTCTACTAGTTTTTTCAATGGATTAAACCACACCTTTTTATCAGAAAGAGAAGAATTAAAAATATTAATTTTTATATTTTTTAATAGGAAAGTTCATGTATTATTTTATAAAATAAAATCTATTATTAACAATAGCAAACAATTAATTAGGGAAAATTAAACCAATTTGGCGACTAACTTTTTTTAGAAAAAAATAATTAGAGAAAATTAGATCGGTTTTCGATTTATAAGTAAAAATTACATTAATTGAACAAGATTTTATTTTTTATTAATTTTTATTTTTATAATATAAAAATAAATATTTTATTTTTAAATTAATAAAAAACTTTAATATATTATAGTAATTTTTTTCAAAATCTAAAATACTAATAACTGAATTATCTATTGATTCGAATTTGATTTGATTATAAATATTATTCAAATCAATCTCGATTTAATTTAAAAAAAATTAAAATATTACATGTTAACCCTAGGCTCTTTAGAAACCAATCAATCCAAATTATAATATTGCCTTTGGTTGCCAAAGTTGGTAATGTCAAAGTTGATTAAGAATTATTATTATTATTATTATTATTATTATTATTATGATTCTTCTTCTTCTTCTTCTTCTTCTTCTTATGATGTCACCATCATTCATTATCATTATGATCTAGGATGAAATTTGTTTGTACCATTACAGTCATCACACTTGCCAGACATTTCTTACTTCAATTATCTTCCCTTCCAAAGCGATTTAATTTTCACCATAAATCCACAACAACGACCAATATATCATTTTCATTGTTTTCGGCGCATGTGTCTATATATTGTACATTAAAATACAGCTACTAGATAATTCCAGTTTGAAAATTAGATAGTTTGATATTGATTAAAATAATATTTTTTATTTAAATTTAATTATTAAAATATAAATATATAAATAATAATATAAAAATAAATTTTTCATATTTTAATATATTTTAAATTATTTTAAATAAAATCAAATCGAATTCAATTTGAATTTAAATTTTAAACGTTTTTTTCGAATTACTGGCCTAACAAAATCTAATTCCAATTCCTTTGTATTTATATACAAGCCAACCACCCTCTTTCTTTACAAATTACTTATTCTTGACATGAAAATTAAATTATAAATATTGAAATTCTCAGCAATCCTTAAATCAAATGCTCTATTTTATTAAAAAAATTACAAATATTAAAATTTAAATCGTTCCAAATCCATCGCATGTTTTTTTTAATCATGCCCCTTATTAACATGGTAGTTACATTTTTAAAACACGTCGATTCTCTTTAAATTTTGCCCACAATTCTCCATGTTAGAAAAATGTAAAATGTAAACATAAGATGAGACCATTTGTTGGGAGTCATTCGGAATTTGTCAAATAAAAACAGCCGCATTTCCAGTTCCGAGACAAAGTACAAGCCTTCATTTTTTTGAAGGTTAGAACTAAGGACAAATAAGATTGTTAAGTCCACTTTTAATCCATATACAAAAGACAGCCGAGTATGGAATTTTCATGACAAATTTCTTGGGTTAGGGTACCAAAAAGAAATGTACGTTCTTCACTACACCCACCAATTAACCACCACTTTCAGACGGACACATTCTCCAGCAAATTACAAGCAGGCTCAAGGCTAAGTAGCAATTATCTGATCTTGATTGCGTCAGACAGGCCAGTGTCAAGGTCTGCACAATGGACCATGCCTGTGTTTTGCCAACCAAGGCTTAGAGCTTTAGTCTCAACCCATGACGCAAATTCCTGGGAACTAATGGTTGCTGATATTTTGTTGTACTGAATGAGTGGGGCATTTCTTGCTTCATTTGCGTGCTGATGGGTGCTGCCGCCTCGTCTGGCTGACATCTTTATGTTTGAGGTTGGTTTTACGCTCAGTGTCCCACAGCAAACGGACAAAAAAAGGTGGGGAAGAAAAGAAGGGATAAAAAAGAAGATACCATTGCCAGTTAGCATATAATCAGAGCATCAATTCCCCACCCAACACCATTAAAAGATGTCGAATATACAACTTTCCTACCCAACAATAAGACAAAGTGAAAAAGAAGAAATATGGTCCTGGTTCCTGAACAGTAAAATATTCTTCAAAGCAAGCTAGATCTATATCTGTTTCTTCGACTTTTTATTATTTTGAAATACCTATGTCCGACGCATATCCGGACAAATGTACGAGGATATGATCCTCCAAAAACCTTCAAAATACAAGAAAATCTTGAGGAAAAAAATTTAAACATACCCATATCGGACACATACTTGAATCCGAGTAACAAAGACCTAGATAGATTAATGGAAAAATCCAAAGAAGATGACAATGAAACTAGTTAAATGGTTGGTTAGTTAAATCTTTGATCAAATAACCTTCATTTTTCATCAATTTATGAAACTTAGCAAAACAATCCCAATTTCCAAAAGCTAAATTTAACATCTAGGATAAGATATTTACAGTCAATAAAGAATCAAGGTGAAGAAAAATCATGGTTAAAAAAAAAAGACAATTCAGTTTGCAAATTGGGCAAGAAGAAGACAGAATTAGGACAAAAAGGTTTCTGTATAACCCTTAAAACCATTCACATCATTCACAACAAGAACCTCCTGGTAGAAGAACATCCCAAAGGGAATTGAATAGGTGCAGATATCAAACTCAGCCACCACAAGCATAATACAAACGGAAATTCTTGCAAAGATACACCTCAACAGAAATCCGCATGTTATGCAACAAAGAATATCAGCAAACATTAAGATGAAAAGTGGCCTTTTGAAGTTTGATACACAGGCAATGAAAGAAAGAATGTGTTAAATTTGACTGAAGCAGGAATAGCTCCTTTAGGTCTTCTGAGTCTAGTGCTTCACTTGACAGAAGGAATAGGGAAAAGTCTAATTAGTCTCACTCCCTTCTCGTCATTAACCAAACATAGCCCTAAAATAGGGTATATTTTTTCTTGGAGAAATGCATCTTTTAGATACATGGAATGAATGCTTCCATTCCAACAGGATATTATCCTTTGTTTCAGGAAGTAGACTCAGAATTTTCATCTACTTATTAGACGCAGGAACAGCCACCACCAGAAACGATAAAGAGAAACTAAAAGCAAGGCTTTCAACTTGTCTCCTGTGAAACCTATCAAGACACCTAACTCCAATGTACAGCGATCACACAGTCCATCACTCAAAAAATATGTTGAACAACAAAGACAATTACCAAAGACCGTCGCAGCACAAGGGAGAAAGAAACTCATTTGATGTCACAAATGAATTGGTACACAGCAAGAGCTCATTTACTTATCTAACAAAACCCAACAAAGGTCACACAGATTTTATAAGCAAACCAACAATTAAGTACATCAACACTCAACAACTAGCAGCGCCACATCAAGAAGCAACCGACAATTAACCGGTACACATGATGAAATACTTGCTGCTCTCGCATAATTAGATCCTTCATTGAAACAAGAACCCACTGAAAATGGTTACATGGGCATCCTACAAATTTTATGCACATACAGGAAACCAGAATTACCTCCGCTTGATAAAGAACATTGTGCAAGTATCAGAAGAACTTCCAAAACTCTTGCAACTAAATAATAAAATACTGCCACAAAAATCTTGAAGACATCTTTTGCCCGGCACAATAAATCGGTAACAAGAACACAATAAATTACATTAGAAATGGGTTTTGTTTAACTAAAAAATCACTTATTTAACAAGAAAGATAGTAACAATTTTCTGGTGTAGGTTCTCTACACCCCATTAATTTATATAGCAAACTAAAGAATTACATTTAACTTTAAATAAAATAAGCTCCATATTTGATTTTAGTTTGTTCTATCAGAGTAAATGATAGAAAAATCAACATGATATAGCAATACCAACCAACAAAAAAAAAATTCCAAGTACAGGAGATGCAGTAACAGCCATAGATACTAGCAAAAATGAGGAAAAAGAAAACTTTTAAGTCAACACTTATATTATTAAAAAAACTATACTAATGACTAAAAGGGCCACTGAAATAAAGGTTCCTATAAAACATTGAAAAAGCTAGTCTACGTCACAAGTTTTGCCAAGCAGTACTCAGAACTAAACATCTTAAATGTGCAGATCAAGAGAAGTGGCTGTAAGAGCCCAGCTAATACATTCATCAAGCCAGAGTATATATAGTCTTGCATTCACGCAATCACCAGAACCACAAAAAGCATCTGCGGCCAACAAGCTGTCATAAACCTGAATCAAACACCCATTGACAACTCAATTCATCATTCCACATCACCAACCAGAACAAATACCAAAACTAATTGAAAAGAAATGTATTAAAGCAAAATTAGTGAAACAAAAACAAACACTGCACTTACTTGAAGGGATCAGCTCAAACTTTCATCACTTTTTCAGACAAACAAAAAGAACAAACAGAAGCAAATCAATTGAAACAATCATATTCAATCAGATAAATAGAGATTTGTAAAAAACATCACCATCGTGCTATACAACCAAAAAAAAGTCATATAACCCCACAGTGATTGAAAAATTTTTCTAAAAGAGAGTTTGGAACACCAACTAAAGCAAAGCAAGATTTCACTTGAAAATTAATGAGGATAAATATTCCCTCAGATTTGTTAAAACTGGTAATCAACAGCAAAAACACACTAGACTACCAGAAGCAAAGTCATATGAAATATAAATGTCAAAGTTGTAATCTACCATGCAAAAATGACATGTTTAAGGTAAGTTGAACTGGAAAGAACAGCCAAATAGAAGACACCATTATGGATTGAAATTCACTCCCCTTGGTGCAAATCAAATAAAGTGTACCTTCATGGGCAGTACAGAATTAGAATATTAAATAACACTACCAAGGGAGAGTTTCACAACACTGCTTAAACATGAAAAGGAGACAGAAAACTCAAACATAAAAGGAAAAGCTATCATATTTGAAAAAATGAATACAGATGGACATCTCATCCGACCTCAATAGTAAATATCAGTTCTATAATAGGTATCAGTAAAATAAAATCAACCAAGATAGCTAAAAATTCAACACAAAAGACTTGTATAAATCTTGGTTAAAAATTTGCAACCAATAACTTGTATGCATGCTTATGTTTAGAAACATTTCAATTTCACAAAATTTAGAAGATTGCTTGTTCTTATCAACAAAATAATTCATTCAGTCCAGGCCAAGAAATAGTTAAACCCACAGCCTACTGAAGATAGTTATCTATACATGATTAAACATAAGATCATCTTCTTTTAAATAATTTCACTAACGAGTTGGTATCAGTCACTTGACTAGTGACAAAAAACTCAATCAAGGGCTTTTCTAATAGCACAGATATAAATCATCAGCCAATATATATGTTTCAAAATATGGGCATATAATAGAAGAGACAGGGCTAATCGGCAACAGTGAAAAATCATTTGAAAACAAGATAAAATGTGGCAATATATGGCATCTTCTACAAAAGTAAAACCACTACATACAGACAACTATAGAAGTATATAGCACACAAGAAACAAAACTAAGACCAAAGCTGGAAAAGAACCAAAAAGTTTCAAGCAATTGCACACAAGGGACAAATAAACTCAATAAAGCAAATGAGCAAGCACGATCACAGAAATCAACTCATCTAAATAATCAGCTGTGAGTCAAAAATGCATAACATCTAATGTAGTATAAATGAATTTACAGAATGCCAAATCAAGAAGAACTACCTCAGTAGAATGGTGGTCCATTGGGATACATTCCACCAGGTGGAACTCGTGGCACAGGGGATGTCCCAGCTCCTTGGAGATGCTGACTAGGGAAAGCAGCTGAAGAAGACAAGCCATAATGAGCACTCTCTGGATACCCTCCAGACGGCATTCCAACAGAGCTAGGTGGCAATCTATATAATGAAGATCCTCCACCTGCACCACTCAATCCAACCCCTGCACCAGCACCACTCAACGCACCATAACCAGTTGAACCCGGGCCACCATACCCACCATAGGGTCCTCCAAGTCCAGAACCATAACTGCCACCGCCAGCAGCGCCTGCACTCCCACTCAAAGCCCCCACTCCAACTCCTGATGAATTCAAGGGGTGAGGATGACCCATTGGACCCGGCGGCCCTTGAAACCCACCTGAAAACCCACTGTAACCACCCATACCACCCGGTCCACCAGGCCCACCATATCCTCCACCATGTCCTCCCATCCCCATCTCTGTATTTCCCGGAGCCGCACCTCCACTTTGCACCATCCCATCTTGTCCTGGCTTCCCTTTTTTCCCTTCAATAGCAAGCTTACAATTCAGTTGTCTCCCATCAATGTTCTTCACCGGCTCCACCAACGCTGACTGAGCCCCTTCTGCCGTCTTATAAACAAAAAGTGCAAATCCTTTTGATTTCCCCGTCTGCTTATCAAATCCCAAAGGACCCTCTTCAATTTCCCCATACTGAGCAAAATGACCCAATAACTTGTCCGCTGGCATATCATACGGCACATTGGCTACATAAATCTTCCTCATATGAACATCCACCGGGTTACTATTCGCCCCCGAATTCCCCGCGGCCGCCAGCTGAGTCACCGTTACCCTCCCATCAATTTTCTTGCTAGGTTCCTTAAGAGCAAGCAAAGCACCATCGACGTGCTTAAAAGTTACAAACCCATACCCTTTCGATTTCCCAGTAGCCTTGTCAAGGATAACAACCGCTTCTTCGAGTTCTCCATAGACCGAAAAAAGCGAACGAAGGCCGTCGGTTGTAGTATCCCAACCCAACCCACGGATGAAGAGCTTCCGTTGAGATGGGTCTTGATCGGCGATAGATCGGACGGCGGAGAGAACATCCATGTGACGAGAAACGGCGTCTTGGAGGATGTCGAGGAGTTGGTCTACGGTGAATCGCTCGATTAGTTTGCGGCCATCCTGCGGAGTTAGTTTGGTGATTGGATCAGGCTCCGATACCGCTGAAACATTACCGTTTTCATCCAGCTTGCGTTTCTTGCTTGGATCCATGTATTGCATCATCGAGAATTGTTAAAACCCTAACCCTAAGAAACTCAAGGTACAGAGAGAGAGAGAGAGAGAGAGGCGGCTTTCGACTTCGCGATTGAAGAAAAGAGAGCAAAGGAATCGGGAGAGGGTTATTTTGTATATGGGGGCCTTGCGGTGTTTATGATAGATAGTTTGGGCCCAAACTTGTAAGCCTATTGAGTTTTGGGTCGAGGC